>JAPEVF010000275.1:0-56216 GCA_029747585.1 Pleurotus djamor | reverse complement strand
TTTGAAGAGCGCATCTGGATATTGGTGTTCTGAGTCGAGGTCAGGAAGTATTGCCCATTAATGAATCGCATGCACGGATCAGCGCCTCGATTCTGGTTCAAAGGATTGGTAAAGGTGCCGGCTCGAGGAACAAGCCCTCCGTCGGTTCCGTTTCCATGGGCTGAGACAACGCATGCGGAGATACAGAGGACGAGTGCAGCAAGGAGGTTAGAAAAAGCCATTGGTGGTAAGCCGGTCGAGGGTAAGCACTCTGTACTTCGAAACAACTGCCAGTGACAGCTATTATATAGGAAATTGGGGGGAACCATCACCGCGTCAGCAATCTATTTAGACGGGCCGCGAGTAGCAGCTGAGCAGAGTGAACGGTCCGCATAGGAAGATTGTCACCACAAGGACTCGAGCTTCGATCGGTTGAATCAATTGAACTTGGAGGGAACCACATGCGTGACGTCGGTCACCACGTCGGTGGCGACGCGTTATTTGTATTTGCTTGTCTTTCAGCTTCAATGGGCGCCTAAATCCCTCTTGATGCCCAACCACCACGCCGTCACCGATTACGCGCCTCCCGTTCTTCGTGCGCCCTCGCCGCCGAGCTCGGTGGGCTCAGAACGTCCACCAGCATTCGACAGCGACCCAGACATCCGGTTGAGCAGTGAAGATTTCGAACGAGGGATTGTCGACACCTTGGGTCTCTACAAACAGCGTCGCGAAGAAATAGAGGCTGAAAAGGATCCGTTGATTCCTTATCCCAATTCCGAGCAAGACCGTAAAAGTAAGCCGTATATACGCTCGATTTCGCGTTCATGATGATGCTCAACCAGTGCGTTTCCCAAGGACGCTATGAAGAAGCGATGCGATTTCTTCGACGGAAAGTTGCCGAGGTTATCGACGACGAGCTGGTCGATCGCACGCTTTTGCGGGGCTCACAAGTCGGATTCGAGCCTCAGCCTTCGTCCAACGACATCGACACCATCATGCGAAGTTTGATGAACTCGAATATCTCTCCAGACGCGCCCGTCACCGACGGCCCTTGGATGATGACTTCAAATCCTCTTCCAACAGATAACCCAGAGGGCATGCTTCTCGTCACCGGCGACCTCGATAACAAAGCAAATGGAAATGGATACGACGTGCATAGATAAATAAACAATACATTACAGTCAAAAAGCAGCGGGCTCATCGGAAAAGTATTCGGGCAATGCATCCTCGACGCCCTTGATAAGCTCTTGTATGCTCTTGCGTGCGGAATTCCTACAGTCATGGTGCATATAGGTGGCACTCCCCCAGCGATCGAACTCCTTCTGCACTTGTCGCATCCGTCCAAGTATGTCCGCAAGCCCAATGGCCAGCACAGCGTCGCCTCTCGTCTTCTCCTTCCAGAACTCAAGCCACGACTGTGTGCACCCATGCTGATGCCATGTCGCACCACATGCAGGCGCATGGTCAAAGGCCGGAGGGGTGTGTCGCAGGCCCTCCCAAAGACGGGATAGACGGTAGTACCCTGATAGCAGACGGAGCTGCTGGGATGGGTTCAGAACCAGACTATCGGCATCATCATGACTAGCGTCGACGGCGGGGGGNATTAGTGGTTGAGGCCTCGCCACTTGGAACCGTTTGTTGGTGAGCTGACTTTGGCTTGGCTGGGAGTTCCACAGGGATCTTGCTGACGAGCATGGCCTTGTGCATCACCTCCAAGTACGCGGGCCCTTTCAACTCTCTGAGGTCCAGCTCGTCAGCTAGCGTCATCGCAAGATACGCATACTGAACCGAGGAAGACATGAGCTGCTTCAACAGGGAGACCATTGTGTTCAAAAGCTTCTCGTGCGTGCACATCTGCGCTAGTCGGATTAGCCGTGTTAGTTGGGATGTAGTCTCGGCGTTTGGGGTGGTCGGGAGCGAGTTGGGGGCGTTGCTTCCGAGGGGGAGAAAGAGGTAGACAGAAGGACTGGAGTTGATGATCGGGGAGGGCTTCCGGTTGACATATTCTTGTATCGCGTCGAGAGCCCAGGTCTCGAGTGATTTGAAGGAGTATTTGTTGGCCACACGAGCGATAGCGATCAGTTGGTTGAGGTCAGCGCTTGGAGAATTGACAACCCGGAGTTCGTGTGGACTAGCAGGCTTCGGGTGAGCGCGGGGGCGGGCGCTGACAGAAGACCAGGCTCACAGTGCGTAGAGGGCCCAAAGAAAATGCCTGAACTCTTCAGGTGTTTCCCCCACGAGTACAATGGGGTTGGTGTCGGATGCGCCCTCTGCCATATTGTCGCCCTGCGGTAAACTGAACATTGCGACAAAGGACGAATTATCTCGGGCCAGCATGGATCGATGAACCTACGCACAGCTGAAGCTCAAGGGACAATGAAAGTTGCGCAGGACACGTACATTGAATAAAGTGTCCTCAATCAGCAAAACACAGCTGCCGTCATCCATGTAATACGTCGGGTCTCTCTTCATCTCGGTCAAAGATAGTGATGTGGTTGAAGTTCGTAGCATTGCAGACACATTATCTATGTCCTCGTCGCGTGCGAGGTCGCTGGTTTGGGTGGAAGTGGCACTGGAGCCAGAGGCAGATGGGGAGACAGGCATCAATGAGGCAGCGGCAGATGGTGTCATGTTGACAAACCGAGTCAAGCCGTGGTCCAGTTTAGCACGCTTGCTCACAGGGCCATCCGCGCCCTCCTCCCGCCTCCTCGACAACGTGCGGCTCGAACTGGACGACGACGCTCCAGAGGTGTGCGAATCAAAATACATGGCCGTAAGGGTGGAAAGAGAGATTGATAAGATTGACAACCTTGGGTATTTGAGATGCGATCCAATGAAAGGTATCAGATAAGATAAATGTCTATGTGTAGTAACATCCTCCCCATCAGCCAACCGCAGGTTATAGCTTTGCGTCCGTGGTGTCGATCTGGAGATACGACGGCCGTATGCGATCTCTAAGTTCACGTCGTAGAATCTTCCCGCTGGCTGTTTTGGGAATAGCATCTAGGAACTCGACATATCGTATCCGTTTGTATCGGCTTTTGCGAGAAGCAACATGCTACAGCAAATGTTGAGAAAATTGTATCGGTGAGCATGAGAGAAAATCGCGTGCTGGTGCGACTTACGCAGAGAATGGAAGAACGGATTTTCTCCGCATAGGAAGGCTCGTCCCTCGAGCGTTTGACGGATTTCGGAGACAAGACAACATAAGCTGCGGGGACTTCGCCATTGTACGAGTCGGGAGTACCGACGACAGCGCAGTCGAGGACATCGGGGTGCTCAAGGAGACATCCTTCCAGTTCCGCCGGAGCGACCTATTTGACGGTCAGTATACCCGTGGCCGCATGAGAAACAAACGAGAACAAGGCACCAACTTGAAAGGCGCGAACTTTGATCAACTCTTTTATCCGATCCAGAATGTACACCTCGCCTTCAGGCGAGATAAGAACGTGGTCACCCGTTCTCACCCATCTGAAAAGATTGGAAAAGAAGCTCTTCATGAGCCGCGGTGCAAGGTTGACATAAAGTGGTCGGCTACGCACCCGTCTATGAAAGTTTCTCTGGTTCTGTTATTTTCAGCTGGGAAAAGGGGAGATGGCTAAGCGATTTGATGCGAGAACTTACGAGATATCGTCGCGATGGTACCCTAGTGCTTGGGACGGGGTAGAAACATACAATTCTCCAGGTTCGCCATATCCGGCTAATGATCCGTCGCTTTTAACCACTGTGGCTTCTTTATGGTAATGTTGAAGGAAGTTTACTAAACGACCTACCTTTGGCGGCAACACCCGGTAGGAACTGGCCAACACTGCCAAGGGGTCCTCTAAACTGCCGGGCAGGAAGCATCGACAATGTGGTAGCTGTCTCCGTCAGGCCTGACAGGAAGATAGGTTGAGCCCGGGTACCGAAGAGAAGGAGGGTGTTTAACAGCACTTACCATATATTTGTCCAATTTGCGCATCCGGGAACAAATCGTACAGCTGGGAACTTAGTTTCTGGGGAGAGGGGAGCGGCGCCGGACAAAACATGCCTCACGCTACTGAGGTCGAATTTTCTAGCCAATGGATCCTTGGATGGAGATATCAGATGCGGGTGTAAGCTGGGTAGGAAGCTACTTACCTTCGTAAGTGCGACAACTTGAGGGGGCACGAGACTAAGCACGGGGAATTATTGTTTAGCTCGGTTCTTTTGGCAAGATCAGGGATGGAAGACTAACAGGAGGTGGGTAATGCGGAAACGAGCAATGCTAGAAAGCATAGTCTGAAAACTATACNTTCTGTACGATGACTACGGTCATCTGTATAGATGTCAGACATTTTTCGAAGGCGGGAAGAGAAGCCCAGTAGAGCCTTACCCCCGAGAATAGCGGGAAGTGTAACTAGACGCGCAAGAGCAATAAAGCAAGATTAGTGTGGCAAACTGCTTGGGAGGCAGAGGTAAATCATTACGTTACAGATGAGGCCTGCGACGTCTATGGACGACGGGTTAGATGCATCAAGTTCGTAGCTCAGGCTACTAGTCCGACTCACGGTTTAGAGGTAGCACTGAAAGGTACCCAAGGTCATATTAAATTAACCGCGGAATTTTTGTTGCACGTAGGTACTTACTTTGAAGTGTGATGTCTCCAGGATTATACCCAACCGGTTTAGTTGTGGCAAATGGCTTATCCACTCGGTTATGCTCTGCCATTTGCAATAGGTTCACAATGAGAGCATAATGCGATATGGAGATAGCCTAGCGTGACAAGTGAGTTGGCGGAGAGAGAAAAGAAGTGCAATTGGTAGATAACCGCATTACCTTTGGAGGTCCCGTCGTACCGGATGAGAAGCACAAAACTGCCACCTTACTCCTGGCTTCCCCCGGCGAGAGCCTACGCTCCGAGAATGCCAGCTCATTCCCTGACTCGTCTAAACCTTGCGCCACCAGTTCTGACACAGTAAGAAACCTTGTAGGATCTGACGAATCGAATGTGATGATTCTGTCGTAAGGGAGGCCTACGATGTTCGCGGCAGAGAGGACAGTATCGAGGGAAAGTGGGTGGACAAAAATCACGGACGCATTGCTCTGTTGCAGTTGGTAGACAAGTTCATCACGGGTAGACCCCGGGTTTGCGCCACTAGGGACCTATCATCAGCTCCGCCTGTGTTTGCATGAAGGGCGTACGAACGTGAAGATGCCATTCAGCCTATGGATGGCCCATATAATAGTCGGGTAATCTAAGAATAAACGAATTGAGCACCAGAAGACTTGATGAACGTTGGATTCTATATCACACCGATATGGTTCGGGCTGCAAATCAGCGCTAGAAGTAAACGATGAGGACTACGCTTATGTAGAGACGTCGCTTGTCACACACCGACAGTCTCTTCATCGCCTGGAAGCCGGCGGTTGAGCAATGGAACTGGTGCTGAGGCGAGTGGCATAAAGGTACTTACCGAAGAGGGATTTACGAAAGAGTCCATTGGCAAGCGCAGCTGACCGCCGGCGCACCTGAGGAGTTTAAGCGACGGTCGCTAGAAACAAACGATAGACATACTTCTGCCAAGGTCATCGATTGGCCTGTCACTTCATCGACAAGCAACGGTCTTCCCTCGCTATGTGGTTTTAGTCTGTGGGGATGGTCGAGTAGAAACTGTGGGATGGTGAGATTGTCTGGAATGTCGTCTGGAAGTGCGGCCGGTGCGGAGAGAAGCATAGTTGATGGAAAGGGAAGAGGCATCACAAGTTTTGGCGGAGTCGAGGATATTTATTACTTATAGGACTAAGGGACATGCGATGTAACGCCATACTCCATTTACCTCGTTACGGGATAGAAGTCGCATGAAGAAACCTTGGTGCGTCTTACCCCTCATGCACTACGTTGGATTGTGAGCGTGATCCGAAAGGACGATCGTAACTGAACGGTCTCGCACGCACGCCACATTATATCTCTGATCTGCTTTGAAGGATAGGTTCAAGATTCCAGGAATCCAGCCGTGGTGGGTCCTTGATGGAAAAGGACCTGGAAGGACCCACCCTGTACACTGAGTGGGGTAATGCTTACCGACTCGGTAATCTGTTGTTTGGCCGGTCCGGTAACCTGCTTGCACTTGCTTGTGATGAGTTATAGACACCGGTCCACAATTCCACTCTTACCTCAGATTAAATGCGAAACGCCTTTATGTCCTTTCAGATTAGCTTAAAACCTAGGTGTCTGCGCGGGGCTTATCTAGACTTGATCCCGAAGAACGAATCGCGAAGGAGTTGGAATTTGACGTATGTCATTCAAAACGTTACAAACGAGATACAACGTCGGCGTGCTTCTGTTCGTCTGGCTGAGAGGATTCTCTTGGATAATTTTGTTCTCCAGGGCGAGGGTCGGACGTGACAATCATCTGAAGCCGGTTATCATGCCACCACCGCATTACAAAATCTTTTTCCCGATCGCCCACGCCTTCAACGATCTCGGCGAGTAAGGCTTTGACAAGTTCATTGTATCGCTCCATTCGTTTGGGGGTACTTGACCCTGTGTCGGAGGATGTCCTGGCGTTTCGTATGAGGATGGATCGGATTTCATCCAGGACACGGGGTAGGAGGTTAGGCGGTAGACACGGTATACTTGAGATCAGCATGAGATGCAGTTGATGTGCGTGCTCATCGTAGCCGACCACGCGATTAGGCCAATAGCGCTCATCATCGACCTCCGCCATCGCAATGAGCAACTTTTCGATGCAGTACCATGTGAGTGCTTCTCTCTCGGCCGTTTTCGTCGGACCTTCTCCAATTGTTGATCTACTCATGATGCTGGCGCTAGTGCACCTTACCACCGTAGAGAATGCCAAGCAGAGCTGGGTCTTATTCAGCTTCATCCGCTTAGAGCTCTGAATATACGCGAGCACATATGACCAGAATCAGAAAGAAGCGGCGGAAATGTGACCAAGACGCCGGGGATGGGGTGACATAGACATGAACAAAAGTAGAAAAGATAAACCCAGAAGATCAGCACGCGGTCTTGGAAAGGTGGCGTAAAAACTCATACCTCTATCAGACAAGTAATGTAGGACGGCACAAGCCGCAGAGCAATGTCGGCATCAATGGTTGGAGTATGGGTCGATGTTGGCGATTCCATGGGAAGACGGCCTGCGGAACCTACGGTACCTGAGTCAGAGATAAGGCGTCATAGGCCATCGAGGAGGTTATGGAATGACTGACCTAGTGGTGACGCTTGTGAACGAGACGAAAATACCGCCAGAACCACGGAATGTGCCGATTCATAGACCTCACGGTGTTCTTCAGCGTCCAAAATCCTGGGGGCGAGAACAGGGTGAGTGATGTAAATCCAAAACCCCGGCGAAGTCGAAAAAGGGCTGCCAGGTTAATAGCTCCATGAGAGCGATGACGGCAGGACAGTTCGGCGATTTAAAAGTGTTTGTCTCACTCACGGCAAACAAATCGGCAATACCCAATCATTGAGAGCGTCATCGTTTAGAGACACAACAAGTTGTTCTATCGAGGCCAGAACGAACGCAGTCTTCGCACGACGAACAGCGCTCAACGCCAACATCGAGTACTTCTCTAGACCGACGGCCGCATCCAGATCTATGAGAATAAATTAGTTACTCCGACCCAACAAGATAAAATGTATGTGAAGAAGATTAGACTGTCTGACAGACAAACGTTCACCCAGATGGGCGTTTTAGCAACCGAGCCGTGGAGATAAGCGATTTCGCAAAACGAGTGTGCACATCTTTATCGCGTTAACCCCAGATGCTGTTAAACATTCACTGTGACACAAAAGTAGCGATGGGCAGAGAGCACATGCCCTGGATGGCCAGGGATAATCGACCTCCGCCGAAGGGGAAAGAAAGCAACGAGAGCAGGGAGAGGTACTCACCTATGCGTGGGAGCTGGGTATTAATATTGGTGCAGGCTTCCCTCGCCCATAACTCGACTTGATTGAATCCATCATTTGGCAAACTGCTACTTGAAGGCCGCGCTGTCAAGATGTCGAGGGCCGAATAGAAAGTTTCCTTGAGCTCCTTAAAACCACCTTCTGGGTCCGCAGAGGTCAGGGAGGAAACGCCACCGAATTCATAAACCACGAAGGAAAGGTTGCTCAACGTCCGTAGGGTTGATATACTCAAGTCTGTAGGCGTGGGGGAATTATCGGCAGTTATTGACAGCGGCGGAACGTAAACCGCTTGTTGAAGACACTCTTTGGCAATCATAACCACGGTGAAAAGAAGGGTTTTGAGAATGTTCCATACGTCTTTGGAGAGTGCCAGTAAGCGCGGAGCTAGAATGCAACATAAGATAGTTATCAAATTATATAAGGGAAGAAATCGCACTCATTACGTCTTCCTTGATACCTGAGAATGGGCACTGTAACCACGCCGCGTCTACTCTTCCAGTGATGTTCATGAGCACGGACAATGACATGTCCGCGGCAAGAAGCCCCTCGCTTGGTCGGACGGTAAACAGAGCTGCCACGGTACGAGCAGAGAACCGGGACAAGGGGCCGATATTAAGGAAGAGGGGGGAAGACAAGAGAAGAGAGATAGATTCAACTCGCCCTTCCTAGAAGAAGCCTAAGTGAATCTGACCGTGCACAAGACCTCTTGGAATACACACCGAGACATCAACTTTTCCGTCATCAGTCATAGACAACGAGGATGCCAATTCCGTAAGGAAGGACCCAGAGAGTAAGGCAGCCTCCAGTGACGATGCAAGAAGACGCGCAAGTGTCTAACCGACGACAGAAATTTAGTTGTATGCGTAAAAATACACGAGATAATGACCTACCTGGAGCGGTATAGCTCTCAGCTTGTCCAGTGGTATCAGTGGTGCACACTGCGCCATGATCACCAGTGACAGTGAAATTGCATCGGCTAAAACGCGTCCATCGTGAGCCTCGCGCCTTGTCCAAGTCCACACTCTAACCTCCATACCTTCAATTGGATCGACCATTTTCCTGAATTCCCTTTCCCATCCAGCGTCATTTTGAAGGTACGAGTATCTATCCATAGACTCTGCCAAAGCAACGACAATATCATCCTCGATATCACCCTTGGCCCGACTTCCCTCGAAGGATACGGCCGCATCGTCATCCTTCATCGTCGCGACGCGCAAATCCTCCATCCCAAGCAGCATACCAGAGCAGCAAGCAAGCCTCAGTATCGGATGACCCCCTTGCAGTCCTTTTAGAATAGCCCCAGACCATTGCTTCAATCTCGTAGAGAGACTTTGCGAGACCAAATTGGTGAGAAGACCCAAGCCTAGCGGCTGACTTCGCCGTTCCTTCAGCTCATCCTCAATGAGCTTATACTTCGCATGAAACGCATATCTGAATGCAGCAGAGAGTGTCTGTAGTTTCGGATAGCTTAACGCCAGAAAGAGCGGACTGGAAACTACTGTTCCGGCGAGTGGTGTAGGGAGAGGCGAGGCATTAGCCAAGTAGTGAGATAGGGTCGCCTGTATTGTAGGCAGAGATACCGAAGAGTTCTCGATGTGAAGGTGTGTAAGAAAGTTGGTGTATCCTCGGTCCATGATGTGGTGGTGGAACGAGCGGGGAAACGTCCCTTCAGCCGGTCTAGCGCCCAATAACCATCGCTTACTTCTCACAAGTTCGAACGCTTCCAAGAAAACCACTTGATTCAAGAACACGCATATCGTGCATCATGCGACTTACAACCATAAAAGTTCATTGTACCGAAACAAACACATAAAAATGACAAAAAGACAAATAAGATAAGTTGCGATTCAAGCGTAAAAACGTAAGGGAAAAAGGTGGCCATGACTATTTACTATACGGCGAAACTGTTAATGCTGGAATAATCGTGCGGGTGGTGGAGCTTTTTGCAATTGCAATTTGGATTGTGGGGAGGGAGATAATGGACAAGGAAAGGAAGGGTAGAGACAGATGTGAAAATAGGTATGGTATATATGTGCCAATGGAGTGGGTAAACGGTAGTCGAAAGCAAAGGCGATGGATAGAAAGGACAGGGAATGGAAGAGGTTAGAGACAGTAAGCGAGCGAGCGAGCGAGAAGAAAGTGCCAAAGAGTGGAACACTGTGCTTTTTCTCAAAAAAAGRAAAAAGAGTTCAATTTCGGGGTGAATAAACAAACACACGATGGGGGATGAATCGATGACGGGGGAGAGGGTCAACTGATGTAGGTAAGGGAAAAATAAGGTTGTTAAAAGGGTTAGGGATGTGTTTTGTATGTGTGTGTGAACAATGTCCAGGTCCAAGTCTGTATCTGTCACACAGATTGGATACGGCGGTAGAAGGGGGGAGAGGGCGGTAAAGCGTACGAACGGGGACGACGAGGCGAGGGAATCAGTTTAATTTGATACAGTGGAAGCGCCCCATCGTTTTAACAAGCGAAATGGGACGACGAAAATGTTTCGAATTAGATGGAAATGCATCAAGAAAAGGTGACGGACGTAGCAAGGGAAAGAGCAGACACGCTAAGGCCTGCAATGCACCCACCGGAAAAAGCCCAAAGACAGAAAAGAAACCAAGAAAACCACAAAAATCAAGACATGCACTATCTGTGATCCTGGATGGTTCCTTCTTGGTCACTTAGCGTCTCGACTTTCACCCCTCTTGAGGAGCTGACGCTCCGTATATCTCGACCCTCTTCTGCCAATTCGCGGTTGATCGCGGTCCTCTGCGGTTCGTCTTCTCTATCCGGACTTTCGCCTTCTTCGACCGGATCAGTAAAATCCGGTTTCCGCAGAGCCGTTCTAAAGGCATGAGCCATGATGGCGGCGTCTGCTCCTGAGAAAGGGACTTGATCCCCAGCAGAGTTGGCGCGTGAAACCTCAGAAGCGCCGTCCGGCGAAACAACACTCGGCGGTCGTTGCCCGTGTACGACAGATGAGGTTGCGCCCGCCACCCCTCCTGCAAGTAATGGTGACTGGGGGTTGTTGCCTGAATGCTGTATCATAGGTGACGCAGAACCCATAGAGTTGCGATTCGAGCCAAATTCCGAGTTTCGTCGGCGCACCCGTCGAATGATGAGGAAGACCAGTATACATGTAGCAGCAATGGCCAGGAAACCAAGAATGACAATGACGGCGATTGCCCANTCGAGGGAAGGAAGAACCGCCGGATCCTTGCTGGAGAGAGCCTGAACCTGATGCAGAGGGGGTAGCGCCGTTGGTGCCTGAAGGGGTGCCAGTTAACGTCGCAGACGCCGCTGATGCAGACGAGAGGGACGCAAGGGACGCCGACAGAGCGGCTGCTGACGATACAGATGCTGCTGATGCCGAGCTCGACGCTATGGCGGCAGCGACAGAATCAGCAACCGTAGTTTCTGCTCGGATGTATCAATAAATAATGTATGAAGACAACGTGATGTAGGAMACTTACGGACGGCGCTAAACGTAGCTTGGGGTAGCTGAGAACCGTCCAAYGGTCTGTCACTGCGAGTGATCATCCAGTAGAATGGATACGACACATTACTACCGCTCCAATTTTCACCRTCGGCACCAAACCASGTATCGTTGACCTGCGCGGTTATTGATCCAGCCTGGAAGGGGGGATTGACGAGATTTCGGAAATGAAGCACTTGACGCAAAGAATCGCCGCGAAAGAGGAAGACGTCGACCAAGTTCGTTTGCGTCAGCTCTGGACGACGAGAATTCCCTGTGAAAAGGGTCGNATAAGCGGGCTGTGACAGATGAGAGCAAARACAACATGGAAGTCACGTACAAACAAATGTAGCCCAYTGGTGTTGAGGCATGAYGGTACTCTGTGTTGGAAAGCACGAAATWATATCGTTCCCTGATCGTARCTGGCATTGCGTCTTAGCCGTAGCTGAAAAAGAAGGTGGTGAACTTCTGTCAAACACGTTCCCAAGAAGAAGTCACTAACCGACTTCAGCCTGGTCGGTGACTAGCTGGCGGGCGATCTTGGATGAGCTCCCCACAACCGGCTGGATGTCGTAGATCTCGCGTATTTTCCGCCGTTTTACCGCTCTTGGACGAGAAGTAGGTGGAGATGGAGATGGTGGGGGAGGGGTCGAGAGGTCGACAACATCGACCGTGTGCGCTGGCCAGGGCTCTTGAAACGATGGCGACGGCAGCATAGTGATTTAAGGAGAATGTCTATAGGAAAAGGGAGTTGAAGAGGCGAMGGATGCTGGTGAGGATNNNGAGAAGRGTGTGGAATTATAAAGTGTKGAAGGTAAGAGAAAAGTCTAATATCGCATTATCCAGGGCCTTGCTCGATGGGGAGAACACGGAGAACGACGGTGACGGTGTCGGCTGCGCGGGGNAGGCGAGGTCGCTGCTGCACGGGCGTTGGCGACGACGACGACGAGAGCAAGGGCGGCGATGGAGTCGACGGCGAGCAAGGAGGAACGGAAGCGTGGAGACCTTGAACAAACCGAGGGAAGCGAGACTGTGAGAACCCTTCCCACGATCAGGCAAACGAGACCCCGAATACCCCCCGTTTGGTCAAAGTATCACATTCTCCGTTATCCGTCTCCAATCCAATGAACATGTTATGACGTCTCCCAATTCCTGGCCAAAGCGTTCACGAAGCTCTATGTTTCGAAAAAACAATAACAAGCGAATTGTTGAACATCCTAGCACTAGCANCNNCNACCACAGTCGAGGAAAATCAGACACCTTTTCCAGCGTGTATTTCTCCGAATCTATCAAAAGAAAGGAACTCAGAGCTGGCGGAACAATTGAGCCGTTCTTCTGCGACGCCATCATTCATCTTAGTGCCTGTGGGTAGTGCGTTAATGGAATGACGTTTCCCAGAGTCCCAAAATGCTCCCCCTACCACCCCCAGACACCCAACCTCCGTCTGATGGACACTGGCGCTGTCACCGGAGAGCCAATATGCAATAAAAACTGACCACCTGGGTCRCAGCGTGCCTCGARTCCAAATAGCTAATGGGCAGTAGCGGCTCAGTATGCCCGTCCATAAGGCATGTCGATTCCTCAAGCCGGCTTGGCCGCAGTCTTGCTCTCTCTCCTTCACGGCCATTAGGTGGCCATAAAGGTCGGCCGTACATTAGCAGTTAATGTTGGCAATAGCCTAGCAGCTTAGCACCAGCGATTCCATCGTTGCTGYCTTCCGCTCCGGTTAGGTCGCGTGGCGGTGGCAGCCTCGATCGATGTTGAAATCGAAAGCCTATCATRGCACTCCTGAAGAAACGTGGCTATCAAACATATTTGGTCTGGTCTGGTTTTCAGCCAAGGCCATCGAACTTGTGGAGGAGGTATGTTACACACCTGTTCTACTGCCTGGAAGTTGGTCCAACGACCAGCAATCACATTCTTCAGCAGGGCGGGTCACACGGCGACAAAAAGAATCAGGCTTCGGGCTGCGCGCTTCAGGTCTTGCGGCGAACCTCGTGCTTCCGAATACTACAATCAGATACGTCTAAAAATGGTTATCGTACAAGATTATTGAGCACAACGCTCTATAACAGTGTCAAATCAGAGAAGGAAAAAGATGTGCCCAAGGGACAAACTAATGATAACAGTATATGGAGCGCGAAAACGAATCAGTGTTCAGTAGTCCGTGAGGAAAGATGCCTCATTAGTAGCTCGTACCTGCGCAAATGAACGAGAAGAACGTCATTAAAACGCCGGAGGGAAGGATGTGTGGCGATTTACGTACGTGAGCATCGTCACCGCACTGTTTGGAACGGTTCGGATGAGGTTCACACTCAACCCTCTATACAACGCCGTCCACCCCTCCTTTCTAATGATCTTCTTGGTCGTAAAAACGATGCCACCGCGCGGATGGCTCTTGATCATGCCGTCCGAGGACATATCATCTGCCAACGGTCTCTTCTGAGTTTGCAGCCGGGTTCGCACCACCTCATGTGGGTACGTAGCCACAGAAGCTGTCATCTTAGCAATAGCTGAGCAGAGTAGTATAGTTTGACTCGATAGCGGTGTTTCGGATGCGCCCTCTGTTTGCAGTCGTATCAGAATTTAAAGGGGGTTCTCGAGGAGATGAAAGTTAAATATCCACTCACGCGCCCAAAGTTTGAGTTGTTCATACAAGGGGAACTGCACGGCGACATGGGTAATGCCTAAAAGACTGGGCAAGAGGCCTCGATAGAAGGCCTTCACGCCTTCTGTCCGGTATATTGTAAGAGCCGCGTCCAGGGTATGTCGATATCGTACTTCTTCACGAGACTGGGTCTAGGGGAAACGAGATTTTGAGTGAACATGARCGRAGRTGGACCTCGAAGAGTAATCACTGCACCATAAAGCGTGTTTTAATCACCCAAAGCGGATTGGTGCAGAATGTACTTGCCGCGCCGGCCGTCATTGCAGATAGTATGTGTAATGACCATGGATGTTCCCTCATGACCGGTTGATAGCCTTTAACCTGTGCTGCGGGGTACAGTCGGTCGGGGGATTTAGTAACCTTCGGCGCGGCTGTTTGTAGGCCCAGTGGTGGTTCTCCGAAATATGACTTGATCCCATCGTAGACCGCGAAGTATATCGCCCAGGTAGGTAGATACCCCAATATCGTAGGTCCGAGTCCCCGATAAAGCCCACGAACGCCGTCGTATCTTAGGATACTCCTAAGAGTGTCTAAAAATCGAAAATATAGGCGTTAATGCGTCGTACGACACCACCGAAGGACGCACCATAAATTCCTTCATACCCCTGTTGGCCCTGAATCAAACGTTGGGCTTGCAGTTTCGTTTTGACGACATCCAACGGACAAGTAGCAACACTAGCAACAAGACCCCCACCAGCACCAGCTACCCTCGAAAATCCGCGAGAAGACCCAGCGATAAGGCGATAATTCACTCGGTCGTGTGGCCAACAAGATGAGGAAAAACTCACCAATCATACTATGAGCAGTCCATTTGGCCTTCCATTTGGACTTTGGCTTAGCCTGCAGGCCAGATTGCATAGCTCAGCCCCGCAAGCAGCGGGTCGGGGGCGCGGGGTCACTGGTGTTTCGAGCTTCAAAAAGTTCAGTTTTATCGTCGCAAGAAGTTGTGTATGGGCGAAAGCAGAATTCCTGACTAAGTCCGGTTCTAGCCGAACATGGGCGCTTGATAAGTGATGTCACCTCCCCAAAACTATATTTGGCACCTGCGGCAGAAATGGAGCCTGGCCTTCGAGCGCTTATTGCAGTCTTCCCGTTCAACCTCCCATCATGGCCCGTTACGCGTTGTTCGTTTTCTCTGCATTGGCTGCGTTGTCGGCGTACGCAAGCCCCGTCGACAATCAAGTCACCCTGTCTGATGATTCTGTACACATTACCGAGTCATGGGAGTACTCCGACTGCGGTAAGCTCCTTTGCATGTGTTCTTCCGAGCGTCATTTGACAACTATTTGCAGGGCTCCCAACTGACCCAATACAAATCAAGTCCATTGAGGTCACCCCGAATCCACCAAAGCCTGGCGCGGAGATCACTGTCACCGTCAAGGCAGAGGCAACCGAGAGAGTAGAAGTGAGTCAAGAGCCTTACTGGCTGTGCACAACCAACTAACAGTGCATTTAGGAGGGAGCCTACGCCGAAGTTGCTGTGAAACTTGGTCGAATCACGATTTTGAAGAAATCGTTCGACCTTTGCGAAGAAGCGTGCGTCAAGCTCGCCTATCTTCCATGGCAATATTTGTCCTGATAAGCTTCGTTCAACTAGGCGCAAGGCTGAAACCGACGTTCAGTGCCCTGTCGAGAAGGGCGAGTACGAGGTCGTCCAGACCGTTCAGCTTCCCAAGGAGATTCCTCCAGGTTCGTCACATTGTCGAATCATCTGAGAATAGCTTCTTATACCTTGCCAAAGCCAAGGTTACCGTCCAGGTCAGAGGCTACACCGCCGATGACGATGATTTGGTCTGCCTCGACCTCAACGTTGACTTCAGAAAGCATCCTTTCTTCGCGCCCATCGGATGGTAGAGGCTGTTGTCTACTCTGTTAGTCTTTGTTCACCTTTTGGAGCTCCATCCTTTTCTTCTATGTGTCTCCTCTTGTATTACGCGTTACGAACAATGGTGCCATTTTCTTTGACGTAAGCGTCCCGTTCGCGAAGCGATGATTACATCCCACCATTGGGGCAAGGTAAGCAGAATGCACGAGCTCATTTGGGTCTAAATTGCTATGATGTACATTGATGTGAGATGGGTCGAAATATACACGGAAGCTCCCCTAACATATCTATTCAAATCGTCCATTCATAGATGCATGGCCATTCGCTCCACTTGAGTGGAATGCACCGTTAAGCTTCATACTCTGTATCTTCGCTGCAGTTCGAGCCTCTAACCGGTCTTCCCTTGCGCGTTCACTGGCCTCTCTGACAGCCCATGAAAGCTCGTAAGACTTGCACGCATCTGTTCAAGAAAGCCATCGTACTCAAGACACACCATTCTCGACATAACTGAACACTCACCTTCGTACGAGCTGAGTATCTCAGATGTATTACCCTCAGAATCCTCGTCGTCACCGTCTTCTACCAGGTCGATGAAATTCGATATCTAGGCAGGAAGTTGAAATGAGCAAACATTGCACAACCAANGAAGACTGAAAAACAACTAAACGCACCTCTGAGAAAAACGGGTCATCGTCGGGGAACCTTAGCTTTTGTTCGTAGTCGTCGCTGGGTGAGCGGACAATCAACACTGGTTGGACGTATGGATTGACGAGTCTGTGAAGGTGTGAGTTTGCGATGAAGGGGGNAAAGAGCAAGCTCACTTGAGCTGATAACCGTCAGTGTATACTTCAAACTCGCAACTATAGTTCGTTCCTTGGAGGGCAGCGATGTGTGTGAAGCTTCCAACTGCGCCATTCTCGTACTTCCTGAAAAAACATTCTACTCAGCCGACGAGTTACAAAGATAACGGCGACAACATACCAAGTGGCAGCGGTGACCCGGGGTATCCTGTTCTCAGGAGCAATCTTACTCTCGTCAACCTTTATCTTCGACAACTTGCCAGCTTTCTCGTCCCAATCAAGCGAGTGTGCGGAGACCGTGGATATATCAACCTCGCCGCCAAAATATCTGGAGAGATCACAGAAATGTGTTCCCTGCTCAACAATGGGGCCTTGACTGAGCAGCAGCGGCTGAGTAGGACTTGGGAGCGGAGGTGCGAGATACGTACCTGCGGGACTTGTCCCACCAATCAGGTTTGTTGATAGCTTCGTATGCACATGCATAGCGAGCGATGGTAGACATGACTGTGAGATTGTTTTCCTCAATGATTTGCTTCATCTTCTGGACGGCTTTGAGGTATCGTAACATGTATCTTTATGGAAATCAGATGTGGTACAAGGAAAGAGCGGAGTGACTGACCCTACAGAACAGACTGTATTCGTCTCGTGCACAATTTTGCCAATCGTGAAAACATCGTCTATTTCATGCAGAGGACCCGTCGCAACAGGTTTCTCCACAAACATCGCGACGCCAGGGAAGTATTTCAAGATCTGCATCTCTATATCGCGTCCCGCTTGCAGAGTACCGCGAAATTGAGCCGGGCTGCCGACAATGATGGCGCGTGGGACGTCTTGAGGTGACATGGCTTGAACGAACTCATTTAAAGTGCGAAATACGCGAGTGTCCTGGTACGCAGAGACAACGAAGCCTTCGCATTTCTGCGTGAGTACTGAGACGGCGCGTTCTACGTCAGGGTCGATAAGTGCGACAACTTTGAGCCGCCGGCCGAGTTTACTTGATTGAAACAGTGGGTAAAGGAAAGAATGCTAGAACCAAGTAGCTTACTGCTCGAGCCTAAATGAATGATTCCAAGGGCCCTCATCGGAGCCTTTGGGCGCAAAAAATAAGCCAAATTTGCCATGAAGTAGCTGAGTTAGCGGCTCACCAAACATGATGTTTCCTGCGCCAATGAACAAGATCTTAAATTCGTCGCCCGAACCTCTAACATAGGTTGATCTAAGAAAATGTTAGGAAAATATGCGAAGGGGTAATAGAGCGAACGCACTTGTCCATCGGGACGAGGTGCTTGGGATCAATAGATGGTCTCCTCGACGAGAGAAGTGGTCTGTGCGCGTTCATTTGAGATAGTCTTCTTTGGGCAAAGGCATGTTGGAAAGACGGAGGGGTGTCCATTGGTCGTTACGTTAGGAGATCGACTGGGCGAGTGAGACTATATAACGATGATGGAGGAGCATGGCCTGCAAGATGAACCGGATGTGACGTCGACTAGGCGGCATCAAGACATCATGGCTGTCCGCTCCAATTTGCAGAACTCTGGCGAAGGTGCTCTTGGTGATTACGTGGTTGCAGGTTGTGGAGACGAACTCCCCCAACGTGCCCTAACCTTTGCAGGCTGATAAGTATTGCGATGGATGCGCCTATGTTCCCTATACTTAGATAAAAACTATGAATAACTAGCTCACTGGGGAAATTTCTTCAAAGCAAGGTCTTACTGAATTGCGTTGGAATTGCGCGTATTGGATACCCCTCGAATTCGACCAAGTCTTATAGGAGGAATGGGTTGGACCCTCTCTTTGGCTGCTCCACATGAAGAAGGTTGTACGCGACGACTGGATGCAGACTCAGACTGAGAGAACTTGGTTGGAGCTTGGCTAAGATGGATGCTCGAGTCACGTGAAAACCTGACTCCTGAGTCCTTGCTTCGAGCCGTTCCAAGTGCTCTGCCAACAGGCGGTGATGCATTGATGGCCGGACAAATGGTGTATGCAATTCAGTGGATATGAAGGAAAACTAGACTACAAACTCCAGGAGTCTACGACGAGGTGGGAGTTGTGATAGAAGTAACAGTGTAAATAACGTGTAGGTAATCGCCACCACGATCCTTGTTGAGATCCTCAGATATCCGGTCATACCCCAGTTGGTTAGCTTCCTGCTCTTTCATAGGACCAGCATCGTGGGACTTGCGATACAAAGCCATGGAGGTGATCTTCTTGTTATCTTCACGATTGCGGATGACGCTCAAGTAACGATATTTTCCACCAGCTCCTGCTGCGAGGTCAACTTGCCCCTCCTTTGACGAATCGTCGATTTCAAGTTCCACGTAGGTCCCTGCGTCATTTGACGAGTTGGTGAACACAGGGATCAGGTATACATATCTACGCGTAGAAGTCAAGCGTGAGTATAGGACGTTCCCGAGCCAAGATTATCAAATACTGACTTTCCCCCGAAACCACGGTTGACTTCGTGCTCGCCAATTTCGCTCAGGTCACGGAGACAGTCGTTGGGTGGTTGCCAACTATCCTGAAGGACAACCTAATGACGAAAAATGAGCCTGCCTGCGACGTCAGTAGTCATAGCCTGGGTGCATGCTTACTTTTATATCTTTTACAAAGTCAGCCATGTGGTGTCAATGGAGAATGTATAAGGCTTTGGGGTAGGAAGGGATCGAAGTCGTTGGGCTGTTGGGCTGAGGACCTTCAAGTTTAGAGCCTTTATATCCACCCTGCCGGACAATTACGACACTAGATGGAGAAAGGTGTTCTACCCATATGTTCGAATACAACACTCTTTATAGCATATCCGAACAGGCATCCGAATTGTCGCTACCGCACACCACACGATGTTTCATTTCGACTGCAGCCGGTGGAATTCCCAGAACTGAGGAGGCATAGTCTGAGCGCTGCCAGGTTGATTGACTTCGCTTGCGGTTCCTTCCTCGTATCATTGGCTATCGTTAGTAGATTATTCGTTTCCGCCGTGTGTGATGCGAACAACCAAGCTCGGTACCAATTCACCAGGCTACAGAGGCAGGAGTGTTCCATGAGAAGCGATGAATAGAGGACATATGAAGATACATAGCCGTCCGCCGGGGAAAATGATGATCGCAGAAATCGCACAAAATGAACGAAGGGGAAGCCAAGTTTCGATAAGTCCGCTGGCTTTCAAATCTCAGTCTGCGTGTTGAAAGCCATGAATTTGCCCTCGCTGAGTCATCGGGCGACGTAGGTCGTCTTCGAGTTCTGGTTTGGATGCCACCAGAGCCGATTATTTCACAGAAGTTCAATTGGAAGGCAAACCATCGTCGAAATTCCAATTCTTCCGCCCGTAGGTGAACCTGGATAGCTACAGGATCCAGTGCTTGGAAGTACCCAGAGCATAGATAGATATTGATACTTTGGGTGGCGAAGTAGCTGGAGGCCACATCAAGAACGTGAAGCATTGAAGTATTCAAGTATTGTATGTCGACGAGAAGAGCAAGTTGAAATGATGGATAGACAGGCGCCAGGGTCAAGTCAGCGCTTACGTGAATTGCCTCGCCTCGGCCACAAGGCCCACTAACTCCAACACTGGTCTTGCGACAACCTTTCATCTCTACCACCACCATGTCTTCAACATCGGACGCGGCATTAACCCAGATACTCGCGCAGCTGCAGGCCATCCAGGTCTCGCAGCAAACAATGCAAGCCAAGGTTCGTTCTCAATATGTTTCACTGTTATACGCCCGCTCTTGGGCCTACTGATTCTAATCTGGAATCGTGACAGTTGGATGCGCTCGAGCAATCATCGGGACATGGGCATCACCACCACCATCAACACCATGAGAGACCTGGTGTCGCAATCCATCAAAGATCCATTTCGGTGGAATCGACGCCCGTGGGCAGCCCCCCTGATTCGAAGCCTGTACCGTTGACCGCGACGATCACACCTGCGGCGGAACCACCCAAGAGCACGGCTACGTTGTCGGACAAGGAGAGGGAAAAGCTTCTCTACCCAGGACGCGTCCACTTGACAAGTGAGTAATACGCGGATCTTACCCCCACACCGATAGGGGCTCGCCGTCGTTTAGACTTTCATACTAACAACCATCCCAGCCTACCCCGATCAGCATGGAAATACGCCGTATCCATTGCAGTGGGGAGCTGCTACGGCCTCTGAACGTGGTCCAGTCATCTGTTCGCGTCTTCCGTCTTCTCTGAAACACCGAAATGCCATTGGTGCCCACTCCGGATCGTATTCGATCTATCGTGCCTTGGCTATCGCAATGGGCACGCTTTCGCCTACCCATCGACCGGATTTCAGCTTGACTGAGCCTCCTGTTGATATCCCCTACCAACCTGCCTGGTCCGATCCAACCAAGATCGTCTCCTTCGATCCGTATGGTCATCTTATCCAACAGAAGTTCGCCAAAGAGCTTGAAGATAAGCTGGACATCCGTCCTAGCATCGCCGTCACCAAGGCGCACTTGAAGATGAGCGAACTGGACGAGGCTTTCAGGAAGGGTGACCTTGTTGTTGATGGTAAGATTGTTATGAAGAGTCGGCCGTTGTCGAATCCCGATGGCACGCCGAGTACGGCGGACAATGGGGTGGAGGTCTTCGTGAGCAAGGCTGCCGTCGAGCCCGTTTGGTATCTCCCCGGTGTCGCTGAGCGCTTCGGCATGTAGGCATTCTTTCCTTCCTTGATCTATCCCGGTGTGCTTACATGGATTCTAAAGCTCCGAAAGCCTCCTTCGTCGCGCACTATTCGAAGACACAGGAGGAATGTACCCCGAACTCATTACGCGCCCTGACATCAAGATATTCTTGCCGCCTATCGGCAATCTCACCGTGTATATCTGTCAGTTTTTAATTGCATCATAGGCACAGCTCTTCAACTCAATTCTTTACATGGGGATAGTCGGTAACCCAGAGTATCTTTACGACGAGAGCAAGGAGCTCACCCTCCGAGTTCATGATGAATGTGAGTTTGCCAGTTATATCTCCCGGCCAAACCGGCTGATTCAAACGCGTTTTTCTGAGATGAATAGGCAATGGCTCTGATGTCTTCGGATCCGATATCTGTACATGCAAACCATACTTGACTTACGCCATTGAAGAATGTATCCGCGGAGCTCAGAAAGGTATTTATCGCTCGGGTTTCGCGGTGGCTCTTTCCATTCCCCTCATCACTTATTTTTAGGCGGTGTCGGTGTTGTCGTGTACTTCAGAAAGGAGGGTCGAGCTCTCGGCGAAGTCACCAAGTGAGTCTTTCGGTCCGTCCAGGTTGGACTGGACATCCCTAATGTCTCCTTGCTATAGATATCTCGTTTACAACCTCCGTAAACGTGGTGGCGACTCAGCTGACAAGTACTTCAAGTCCACGGAACTTATCGCTGGTGTGAAGGATATGCGTTTCCAGGCTTTGATGCCAGACGTTCTCCACTGGCTTGGAATACGCAAAATCGACAGAATGGTGTCCATGAGTGACATGTCTGTTACCCTCCTTTCCCCTTCTTCATTGCATCACTAACTTTCGACGTTTGATCAGGAAATACGACGCGATCGTGAAGAGCGGAATACCCATCCTACACCGCTATGACATCCCTGGTATGTCACTATCCTGTTCCCTCCCTCACACTCCTGCTTCCGTAGCTTCTTCCTCCTTACTGATCACAAACCTCCTTTGTTTCACCTGGATAGACTACCTCATCCCGCCCGACTCTCGCGTGGAGATCGACGCCAAGATCGCGGCTGGCTACTTCTCCAGTACCAAGAAACTGACAGAAGCCGATCTTGTGAAGACGGTTGGAAGGACTTGGGAGGAAACTGATCATTAGTCTGTGCGTTTTCTGTAACTTTAGAATGCTTTTTCGGGAAAGTTGGATATTGTTCTTGAAGGTAATTTTGAGCTTAGTCGAGCCTTCGAGATGATCATACGACGCCGAGGACTCCACAAAGTGGTAAGAACGGAGTGGCATTTGAGGGTTCTGTCTCGTCCAACCCCAAAAATAGATTCAAGCCTGCTAAACACCCCTAGTCTCCTTGGTCACCCCTATCGATGACACCATGCCATTACTTCTTGAAGCAGAAATGGGCCACCCGATGGAAGAACCACATCAATGTGTGAAATATACGGTATGTAACGAGGACGGTGGCATATGTAATAACCCCAAAGGCAAATCAGTAATCAATAATGGTACAGTTTGGTTTATGCTCTGTATCGGATCAGGGCATGTGGGGGAAGGGGGAAAGCATCGTGGCCATAAAAATGCGTGCCCGGTAGCAAAATACTTATGGACAATTGGGTAGTATTATTCCAAGAAGCGTAAACGACAAGTGAAAGGAGGAGCCGAGAAGCGTGTAGGATGGTTTACTCCGCAGTGACTGCAGGTTTCTCGACAGGGAGATCTGAAACAGGTTCCACAGGAGCATCCTCGGCGACCTCGTGGTGGGAGAGGCCACTCTCTTTGTTCACGGGACTTGTAGGGTTGGTGGGGGAGATGGAGAGTGTCTGATGACCGTTGCCACTTGGAGACGACGCATGCGGAATGCTGTTGCGATGCCCAACGTCGAAGAAAGAAAAATGATACGGAAGCAAATTCGTCAGCAAAACGATCATCGCGGGTCATAAGATGACCGGTACGCACTTCTGAGGATTGGGAATGGCTGTACCGACGGTAGTCTGAGGAGCTACGCCAGCCTTTGAAAGAGCATAATCGCCAGAGTCAAAGTACTTCCGATCCTGCGATTGAACGTGATCGTGAGGAATGGCTGGTGATAGAGGTGAAGATTCCGAATACCTTCTGCATCTTGGTAAGAACATTCTTGTGCGTAGGCAACTTTCCATAGAGACGGAAGAGCTTCTGCTCCTCCTCCGTCAATTTCTGCAAGAAACCAAAGATCAGCATCAATTGGATGACGTCGGGATTGCGTGTGACTTACGCTGATGTCGACTTTGTTGCGCTTGGCTGGTAGCATGGTGGTAAGCGGATAAGCTCAAGGGCGGGTGTGTGCAAAAGGTACGAGGAGGAGGAGGAGAAGATAAGAGAGGAGGGAGGAGGAGAAGGGAAAAGGGAGCTGCGTTGAGGTGGTCGTTGCAACGATGAGTGCAGGAGAAGCTGGAGGCCTTGGTGGTATGGATCCAGCCGCGTCTAGGTATTTTTATCTCACAGGCATGCGCGAGCGGAGTCTGGGGCGGAGTCCCAAATGACTTCATCGTGACAATCTTTCGCCTCGATCCTCAGAAGCACCCGTCCATCTCCAAGCGGTTTATCTGCCATATTGTAACATCAGATAACACACCAAGCTCACTATCATACTAGAAACATGTCGTCTTCCTGTGTCTCTTCCTCTTCCCATCCCATACAATGTTTAATCTCGGATCCCGCACTTCCCCCGGTCAACCTGGTCAGATGTTGTACAAGGGCAAGGTCGACGTGAGAACCATTTGAGCTTGAAGGAGGCGAGATACTAATAGGAACCGATGCCATGCCTTCGTCCCAATCGAATTCCTCCAGCCCGTCCGAATCTGAATCCATCAAAAACGTCATCTCCGGCTCTTGCTTCTTCGGCCTGGTATCGACGTCCATGTCCATGTCAAAAGCAGCAAGGCAAATGTCCATTTCGCAGTAGTCGAGCGCGTCTTTGTCTTCGTCCTCGTCACCGTCATCATCGATATCAATACAGAAGACGTTCTCATCATCATCGTCAGGAACACTCGAAGCAGTGACAGCCGCGGCCAAAGAAACATCCTGGTGGGAACCGTCTGCATTTAGTAAAACCGAGCCGTCTGTAGCGGACTGAACGGGGTAAGACAGGTGGGCCAGAGAAGCACAGTCATTAACAGGAGGGTTCGCTGACGAACACGAGTTCTTGGCAGGTGAGCTTGGGGCGTGAAACGGAGAAGGCGGTGATTCCAACACATCAACGCGAGCTTGAGAATCATTTGGGTCAGGCAAGCCGAGCATCCAGAGCAAAGCATCGTATTGTTCTTTCGTAGGGCCGGGACCAGCAAGAGACAATAGAGGTACGTGAGGAGCGTCTTCGTCAGCGATAGGCAAGTCGAGAAAGGGTTGATCAGGTGATGTAGTAGCTTGAAGAGTACCAGTGTCGTGGGCAGCCTCAGTAAATAGAACATCGTCCTTTTCTTGTGCAGCTAGTTCCTACATACAATGAGCAGTTCGCTTCGGAAAGACGAGGGATGCTGACGAACTGTCGGGCGGAACTGCGGACGCGTAGTACCAGACTTGTACAATATCGTCAACGCGCTACAAATGCTTTCTTCCGTTCCTAGATGAGGGGACGACGAGGCAACGGCAGTAAGGCTCTTGTCTCCGAGATACTGTGAGAGAGCCGATGTGGAAGCGGTCACGGACGAAGCGTGTCGTTCTCTAAGTTTCTGGAAACATTGTCAGATGACCTTCAATGCTTCCCATACGCGAACTTACGTTGATCAGCGTGGTGGCTTGGTTTCTGAATGTTTGGTTAGGCGAGCGAGAGATGATATTCGATATAGATCGGGCGATGGGCGAGAAAAACGTAGCCTCTTGCTTGAGGCCCTATTGAAACTGCGTAAGTAAACGGAACAGCACGGTGAGAGAGTTTTTCAACAAGGGCGTGCCGGGGTATTGGGAATGCCAATTTCCAAGTCCGAAAGTTGTCGGGGTGGCCAGACGCAGCCTCAAGTCCAGGGTGGATTCAAGCTCAAGGGCAACGCGCAGCTATAGCATAGCAAAGAGACAGGAGATCGGTCGAGACGGGGTCCAGGGGGATACTCGTCATTGTAAACGAAGCGGAATCCAAGACGTGGATAATTTTTGGGGCAGGCGGTTTTGAGCGATTTATTTCATACCGCTGAAATCGAAAGCTCAGTCGCCAGACCCCCATTCTGACGGTGACTATCCCCCGCTTCCCCGCTTCCCCGACTTGGGTACTAAATCGACCACCCCACTGACGGCTCAAGATGATCAGCACTCACCCGTCCCCAGAGCCCGAATATTAATGGATATCGTCTGTATATCGGGATGAATAAATTTGTAGACGAGAACAAAGTGGTTGACTCACTTGACCAGCCGTGAGATGAATTTCTGGTGGACATCGGCTAGCATTAAGCTAATTGGGAGAAGCAACTTGGAAGCAAATGGATGGGAATCATCCGAGACCGCCGTTTGGGTCCCGTCCGGATGGATCTCCTTAGACTTCCATGCATATTTTAGGTGTATGGAGACGAGTTTAACGTGTGTAGTGTTGGAGTCAGGTGAAAGGGGTTCGTTCGGAATGAGAACAACTATAAAATGAGGATTCTTCATGTTTTGAACACGCATATATCCACTCACTGTAAGGGTCATCGCAAAAATCTAAGAACCAACCCCCAGGTTATCCTCCATTCCCACAAGCAGAGACATATCTACTCACCGTCATCATCACAGCCTTCTGGTAGACGACATTCAGAGACGACTTCCAGGCCAAGTTGCTCAGCGTTCTGTGTGGTGTTCAGCCTCCGAGAACAGGTTTGAAATGAAAACACGCACAAGTCGTAGGTACTTGATCAACTGCCTGCAGACTGCAGATCGTTTTATCTCCTCCGCAGCGACCGTCTGTTGGTCTAACGCGCCAGAGAGCGAGATGCGGAGGCTGGATCCCAGGAAGGCGTCGATATCGTCCGGAAAACGCGACTGGACTTTTGGGATCGACGCGACCTCCGTGTTTTCGATATCAGCATTGTCGTCGTTATGGATGGTGGCGACCAAGCGATGAGACGCGTCGAGGTCCAGCGAATACTGAGCTTCCGTGGAATATGCCTTGATACGCGTCGCGGTACGAGAGAAAGCCGTCATAAACAATTTTGTGGGTAAATTATTTCGGTTTCTTGACTTTTGCCACAAAATTCCAAATCTGGCAACTAAATTTTGGTAAGTACTTATCATCTTCACATCTCCGTCATATCACAGCCATAAAACGCAGCCACTGCTGTTTCTCATCACACTCGCCGTTTCCTGTGCAGCGTCAACTCTTGCTTCTTCTCCAACGGTCACCCTACTCGACGTCCTTCACGTAGGTGAAGGTTTCGTCGACGATGTCTGCAGCAGTGAGCCCGATCTCGCATTAAGTGCTCATCAGGGGATGCTTTAACTGACTGTGTTCATTCCAGGAAATCGACCAGAAGATCCAAGAGGTCGAACGGCACATTCAAACCGAGCGCAAGATCTTGCAAGCTACAAAGGCGCTCGCCGCAGCCACTTCGAATCAAGATGTCCTCAGACGCAACGAGTCAAAGATAAGAGAGGCCGAACGCTCTCTTTCATACTTTGAAGATACTCTTCGTGAATTATACGCGCGAAAGCAGTCGCTGTTGCAAGGTGGGGATCAACAAAGATCAAATTATCCTGGATCGCCTCAGGTGAGTAGCTTCGATTCCGTTGCGGAACGCCTCCCAACATGGCATGGTTGATCCTTACCAGGTACCTCCTAAGGATCATGGAAACTACGGACGCGACCAGTATTCACCGGACATGGGACCTAGCAGGACGTCTTATGGGGAATACAGACCTCCTCCCAAGAAGACATATAGCAACCTCGACTTGATCAAAGCCGACACACCGATTACTCCAGCGAAAATCTCAAAGATGCTTCATCAAATGGAGTTCAAGCTCCAGGTTGAGATGCAGTATAAGCAAGGCATAGACAAGATGGCCAAGCTCTATCAAGCTGACGGCGACAAGAAGTCAAGGGCCGACGCTGAGACAAAAAGAATTGAATCTGAGAAGAAAATACAGCTTCTCCAGACCGCGCTTAAGCGCTACAAGAATCTGCACGTTCTGGATGATGTCGTAGAAGAGGAAGAGACGGGCGAGTTCTTCTCAATCCCCCTCCTTTCTTTTGTAGTGACATCATTGCGCAGACGATACTCAAGGCGAAAGAAAGGACAACCTACGCTCCAAGCCTCTCTCGGGTATCTTGTACGTCTCTGTCAACGCTGCACGCGAGCTCGAACACGCTCCTATATCCACGTTTGGTCGACTTCGTTCATCTTCCAAACAAGTAACCGAAACCCAGGTTTCCATAAAAGTCGAGGGAACCCAAGCCGCTAGGACCCACCCATCGAGAACGGACCGATGGAACGAAGAATTCGAGATCACCGTTGATAAAGCCAATGAAGTCGAAATAACGATATACGACAAACAAGGAAGCGACCCGAATCCTATCCCGATTGGTATGCTCTGGATTAGGATTAACGATCTTGTCGATGCACTGCGACGGCAGAAAGTTACGATGGAGAGTGGTGGGGGCTGGGTCACGGCTGGTGCCATGTCTGGGGATAGTCCGACGATGAATGCACACGGAATGGGTGGGCACCCAGGTGGAATGGATTCACCTCTTGGCCCTGGCCCCGTTCCCCCAGGAGCCCCTTCGAAAGTTGGTATGGGAGGACAATCAGATGGTATTGATGCTTGGTTTGCCGTCGAACCTGCTGGTGCCATTGCGCTTCATCTCAATTTCAGTAAGCCCATTCTCGGTCATTTGTTGGTCTGTCGTTACTCACATTTACACTTTTAGTCAAGGAGAATGTTCGCAAACGCACGATTGATGGTCCCCTCGGTGGACTCGGCCGTCAAGGCGCTGTGAGAAAGCGCAAAGACGAAGTTCATGAAATGAATGGACATAAATTCGTCCAACGCCAGTTCTATCAGCTTATGCTGTGCGCTTTCTGTGGCGATTTCCTACTGAATGCACTCGGGTATCAATGCGAGGATTGTCGCTATACATGCCACAAGAAGTGTTATGAGAAGGTGGTTACTAAATGCATATCTAAGTCTTCTACAGGGGTAAGTAACGCCTGCTCTGCGCGAGCGCACTGGTTGACGTTCGTTCCATTTGTAGGACGGCGATGAAGAGAAAATTAACCATAGAATCCCTCATCGCTTCGAACCTCTCACCAACATGGGAGCAAATTGGTGCTGTCACTGCGGTTACATGCTCCCCTTCGGTCGCAAAAANCGCGCGCAAATGCTCTGAATGCGACATCACCTGTCATGAAAGTTGTGCTCACCTTGTTCCCGATTTCTGCGGAATGTCGATGGAAACAGCGAATGAACTTCTTCGCAATTGGCGAGATATTAACAAGCAACGCGGATCCAAAGCTCAGCGTCAGACAGCCCAGTCTTATGCTCAGGAGCAACTTTCTACTCGCATGGATCGTTTGAGCGTTAGCACAACTCCGGAATGGGCTCCACCACCACAGCAGCCCCAAGAGCCCAGGCCAATGCCAACGCCTCCGCCAGAACAACCCACTGGTCCGACTGGCCAACGACCCTACCCCCCTCAGCAACCTGGCTTACCGGGTCCACCTGCGTATGTTCAACAACCTCCTCCAGGCGGCCGACCCCCAGGTCCTGGTCGCGTTCCTCCTCCCAACTGGCCTCAAGAACAACCCATCCGCCCCCCATCTGGATATGATCCCAACCAACCTCCTCCTCTCGACGCGTACAACCAACCTCCGCAGTCGCAATATGGCGTACGTTAGGCCTCATCTCTCGACGATTAAGCACTAATGATGTTATTTATCAGCGGCCTCTACCGCCAATGCAACCTCAGCAACCTCCCCGTCAACAGTCTTTCCCTCCTCCTCAAGGAATACCACAGCGCCCTGGACCACCCCAAGGGCAAATAGTACCCCCTCAACCCCATCCCCAGCAACCCGTACGAAAACCCACCGCTGCACAAAGGAAAGTGGGTCTCGATGACTTCAATTTCCTGCGCGTATTGGGTAAGGGTAATTTCGGCAAAGTCATGCTCGCCGAAGAGAAGAAAACGGATAAACTCTACGCCATTAAGGTCCTGAAGAAGGAGTTCATTATCGATAATGATGAAGTTGAGAGGTAGGCTATCTCGCCCTGACTCCGAGTATTTTCCTCGAGACTGATTTGGTATTTGCTCCTGGATAGCACTCGGTCCGAAAAGCGTGTTTTCCTCGCTGCCTCGCGAGAGCGTCATCCATTCTTGCTTGGCCTGCATTCTTGTTTCCAGACGGAGACTCGCGTTTACTTCGTCATGGAGTACGTCAGTGGTGGTGATCTGATGTTGCACATTCAGAGGAAGCAATTCTCTCTGCGACAAGCTAAATTCTATGCTTCCGAAGTTCTGTTGGCTCTGGAATATTTCCATTCCAACGGAATCATTTACCGGTGAGTATTTCCATAAGTAGTTTCGTCCGCCTCCTCATGGGTGTATTAGCGATCTCAAGCTTGATAACATCCTGCTAACCTTGGATGGCCATGTCAAGGTTGCAGATTACGGACTCTGCAAGGAAGAAATGTGGTTTGGCAAGACTACGAGTACCTTCTGTGGAACACCAGAGTTCATGGCTCCTGAAGTACGTGATCTTGACCTCTCAAGGTGCTGATTTTTGGCTAACATATCAAATAGATCCTGCTAGAGCAACGTTACGGACGCGCTGTAGACTGGTGGGCATTTGGTGTACTCACATACGAAATGCTTTTGGGACAATCACCATTCCGTGGTGAGGATGAAGACGAAATTTTCGATGCAATTCTGGAAGACGAACCTCTCTACCCTATAACCATGCCGCGTGATGCTGTATCAATCTTACAGAAGGTATGGCTACGCGGTATGAGGCTGAATGCTCAACAGACTGACCGTACCCCGTAGCTTCTTACACGGGACCCTCAGAGAAGGTTGGGATCGAGCAAAGAAGATGCTGAAGAGATTAAGCGACACCCCTTCTTCAAGGATGTCAATTTCGATGACGTTCTGAATAAGCGGATACAACCTCCTTATTTCCCGACGATTGTAAGTCATTGACGACCGTATCTTTTCTCCCCACCGATTTATTCCTTTTCGATAGAACGGACCCGCGGATACCAGTAACTTCGACGAAGAATTCACGCGTGAACGACCAACGCTAACACCAGTCCATACCCAGCTCACTGCCCGCGATCAAGCCGAATTCAATGGCTTCTCGTGGATTGCTGATTGGGCTGATATATAACGACCATCAATAAGTATACGCATGCCCTACTCATGATTTCGTTCACTCTGTATATACAAAGTCCACTGTTCTAGCATAATTTTGATTATCTCCCGAGAGTAGGTAGTCTCTTGGATACGACCATACCCTTCGTTCAACCACATTCGAACCCTGCGAGACGTAAATTTAGGCGCTTATGTATTTGTTCCTTCTTTACCAATTTTTTCCACCATAAAATCGCGGTAACGTTCCACTGTCCAGCCAAATTGAGATGTCGCGATACCGCGGGGATCGCGTGTCTGCCTCAGGGAATTTATCCAACTCCATGCGTGATAATTATGGCGAATTTGGGGTGGACGAGGTTCGCAACGTGCTTTCTTCAGTTTGTCTCTGATCGTTGATGATGATATCCTTGAGTCATAGTATTATCGCAAAGTTGGTGCGACGTACTCAAACCCCCATTTTCCTGGGGTAAAGGCGTGCATTTTCCATTGGTTGAATGAGTATGTCTTTGTGTCATCGCGAGCCAACTCTGGGTCTTGATTGGTTCGTCTTGTTAGATGGTACCTACATGACATGGGAACGGACACAGACGAGCTTTGTATGAATGGCCCAACGATACTTGATCTCGCTTGTGGTTAGTCGTTTAGTGTGAAGCACTCTGGAAACGTAAAAAGATTCAACTTTCTACAGGAAGGTCAGCTGTTGACATTTTCGAACGTGTCTTGATATCAGTAACACTAAACGTCGAACATGTAGTGGTGAGGTGACGATATCCGTGCTAGAATGGTGGCAACTTGGCAAAGCGTCTGGGCTTTCAGGACGTCCAGAAACTGCAACACCAATTCCAAAAGTCCAACTTCGGAAGAAAGGACTGGTCCCCCCGCCTCTGCCGCAGACTATGCAACCGCCGAAAATTTTGGCAACCGACCCAGTAAGGCAGCAGCCTTTATGTTAAACCTAAGCGTCGCTCATATGCGTAGTATACAGCAACAGCTTACCAGAGCCGTACACTGAGAACTTGTGCATCCCTTTCGTTTCGCGATGTTGCAGAAGGAGAGTTACCTTCTCCGTCCACAGCGCCAATCCACAAGATAGATATCGGAGTTGAGGCGAACAACCCGGGCGCAGAGGCAGAAGATACCTCTAACGACCCCACCTCGGAGTCTAGCCACCTGGAAATGGTTATCTGTTCATTCGCCCTCCACCTCGTCGAAAGCCCGTCTGAACTTTTTGCACTTCTCTGGGAACTCAGCACGAAATCTAAATGGCTTGTTGTGATTGCTCCACATAAGAAGCCAGAAGTAAGCTTTACTTATGCTTATGGATCAATGCCTGGCATATATCTAAGTTACCCTTTTTTAGATTAAGGAAGGCTGGGGATGGATGAAGTGGAATACGGTAGAATGGGGACGATGTGACATATCGGACCACAGAAACGATGTTCTTCATGATAGGTCTGTCCGAATACGAACATAGCCTTCATTTCATCAGCTAATTAGCCTTCTCAAAGGGTACATTGTCGTATTTTTCGAAGTTGTAATGTGTAAAAGAACTCGCTCTAAAGACTCCATACCCCTAACGCGACCACATTGTGACTCTGACTCACTTGCGAGCTCCTGACTTCTAACCATTACCAATGGGTCAATACTTCCTCATGCAAGTTATTGGGTCGCTTTGCTGAACGAGCTGCCCAACTAATCTGCTCCCACAACTGGTAGTGCCAGTCTAGACAAGCAGCAAACCACTGGTCATCTAGGAAAATGGGGAGAGTTTGGCGATGATGCAGGTGTATCTAAATGGATAACCGCGTACGATGCCACCAAAGATTGTGAAGAGTTCTTGCAAACGACGCACCAGACATTCAGGTAGCGTTCCACTTTACTATGCTTCCTCGATTCAGGGCTTATCCGGGCTGCCTCCAGGCCTCGACGCGCTACTTCGATTAGTGATCTAGGCGACCTCAGCAAGTTACCTCCTGAGATGATCAGCCGCATCTTTGAGAACATGACGTCTACCACGAGCATCGCCACGATGGCCGCGAGTAATTCCCAACTATTCGTGTTCGCATACCCTTTTCTTGCTAAAAGGGCTCGGGAATACCTCTCGTCTTGGGCATACACCAGGATCATCTGTATTGGTGACAACGCTGACAAGCTCCCCGAAGGTTGTGTGTCAGCGGATGAATGGTACCATCTCCAGGAGATGGTAGATGACGGTTATGAACGTTGTGAAGGCTCAATCCTTTACTTGGCCGCTCAGGAGCGTTTCCCTCGCGTCTCCAAAGAACCCTTTGCGAAGCACCCAGACACATCCCACAGGCCAAGTTGGGCAAGTAGGGAGGATACATACAGATACAAATCGCTTACCAGCTCCTGGAACATGGATGATTTCATCAAAGAGATGGCGTCGAAGGTTATGATCAACGTAACAAGGAAAGAGTATGTGAAGGAAACCGATAAAGTGACCTTCGAATATTGTCTTTCGCCTATGATTGTCTGGGGATATGACGACGAAGAAGAGGAACGTGGGCCATGGGCCGGAGACCGCCTCGCAATTGTGTCATCGGAGAAATTTGAAGCCCAAGTCAAGGACGAAGCGGGTGAATGGGTCGACGTAACTACGAAGGCAGAAGCTCGACAAGAAAAGTTCAGGGAGTGGTATAATTAGGTTTTGAATGTACAATATACTCGATTCGTGACATGTATATCAAATGAAGATTTGCTCTAAACTCTTTCGAACGTCTTGATTGAATCCCTTCCCAATGAATACCACCTTCCCCTCATCCGGAATCCCTACGATCTCGCCAGCCACCTTTTCAATTTCGTACATGCTGCGCACCCCTTGTAGTACATATTGCGCACCGGATTGCAACGAGAACAGGCCTTTGCACCGAAGGACCTCAATCTTATCGACACCGCCTTGATTAGGGAGTACTCCATCCCAAAGAACACTCCGAATCCACTCGTCGAGTCTATCAAATTGGGCCTGGGTGAGTACAGGGCAAGAGGCTTGGATGCTTGATATTCCTCGCTTCTCGTAGTGCGTCCCATGGTGGTGGTCGTCTTTTGTGCAATTATCTCCATCGACGTGGTTGTGTGAGTGTATGTTCACCATGCGGACATCAGGCCCAGAGGTATACGCTTTGAGATCAAGGATGTACTTGAGGTCAATCTCCGAGCGAACGGTAGTGTACACTGGAGCGGCGGGGTTGACACTGAAGATGATGTCTTTCAGATCGTCGACTTCCGATTTTGGGACCAGGTCGGTTTTGTTCAGAAGGATAACATCAGCGCATCCTATCTGTCGAAGACTCTCGCCGATCCCATCGACGGCGTGGTCTTCTTCTAGTTGCTACACTTCAAGGATAAGATATGATGCATCCCATGGGAAGGACGCATTCAAACCTTCTTGCCAAAAACAGCATCGACAACACACACTACACCGTCGAGGACGATATCGTGCCCCAGGCCCATGGCAAACTCTTCATTGTACCAGAACATGGAGGCTATGGGGCCTAAACGGTAGTTCATATCTATGAGCGCCAACACTAGATATTGTAATCTCGAATTTACCTGGGTCAGCTAGGCCAGTGGTTTCAAGAAGGATGTAATCGAATGCTCCCATCTTTTGCATCAATTTTTCGATTGCTGCCACGCCGGTGTCCTTAATGCTACAGCAAAGACAGCCGTTGGCAAGCTCAAGGAATTCTTCTGATCGTTCCGAAGGATGTTCTCCAGTGCCGACATTTATAGTACGGGCTTGCGAAACTTGAATCAGTACGGCGCGGCGCTATCGTGACGGCTTGCACCTACATTCAATGTCCTAAAGTCCAAGTGTGTGAACGTGAGCATTCATACACTATCAACGCTTCCAGGTTGCGTACTGCAGTGTCTCCGAATTCATTCATGATCACAGCGATGCGGTATCCGTGTCTTTCAGTCAATATCCGTCTAAATATTTCGCGTGCCATTAAAATCGGCCTTTTCTGAAGCAGAGGAATAGTAGCTTACTGAAGCAACGTTGATTTCCCTGCCCCCAGGAAACCACTAATTATGGTGAGCGGTACTCGACTGCCTTGAGAAGTGGCAGCCGAAGTACTGGGAGTTTCGATCTCACTGTGGTCGATAAGATCCCTACACTTCCAAAGGGATTCAGTCAATGAGCTTTTTGATAGATGTACAAGCTTACGGGATATCGTCTTCGATATCCATGRTAGGACTTCACCGGAAACTCTTTCAAGTCAGAATGAACTTTCTCAAAAGGTTTCAATGCTCGATTCAGGGATTGCGGAAACGAATCCTGTGGGGTTTTGCCTTCGGCGCAACCCTTGCAGGGCTTAGATCGATCAGCAGGGATCTTAAGATCTGGGAAGTTCTCAGTGTGCTTCTTAAACTGACGTAATACGTCTGGAGATGGATGTCCAAGACGTTGGTGCCAAGTGTCAAAGTCTACACTGTTTAAGAGGATCGCGTTGGTCTGGACAATAGATTCCTGACTCGCAGTTCCTCTGGTCCAATAGCACGTATCGTGCTGACCACGATGATATCCAGACATGATGACAGGATCTTTCAATCGACCATCAATAAACTCGAAGCGATCTCGTGTTGCCCTTAATTCTCGGTTACGATCCTGAAGGAAAGTTCCAGTAGAAATAAGACGGAGTTCACCCATCTCAGGCATGTAATACACTGGATACAGCTTCATCAGCTTGTTTTGGCGGACAACTTCACCGTTTCGCTTGACAAGTTGTTCATAGCGAAACAAGACGGTACCAACACCCTTAATGTACGAATGTGAATTAGCGGTTTTCACAAATATTTGATCTTTCCGCTTAAAGGGGTGATAATGGGCGAAGTCAGACATAACTCCGGTCGTATGCAAAGAACAACCAGAGTCGTGCATCCACCAATCCATATCTGGATTTGCATCAATCTCAACACTCATGATATTGTACTTATTGTCGTTCGCAGCATTGTTAGAATGAAAACGATTTATTGCGCGGGACAATCCATGTACATCAACATTAGTAATTACATAGGCGCGGGACCCTCGGAGTAGAGAACGCTGCCAACCAATGTGATTAGAGTGTGAGGACGACTTAGGGTACGAATGAACATACCTCTCATTCTGGTAGCCAGTCTCAAGCTCGTCGAAGAGCGAGTCAGAGTCGTCGTCAAGAGGCTCTGGGCTAGGAGATCGAAGACGATCCTCTAAAGAAGATGCGCGGAAGCGTAGGTCTTCAGGCGATTCAGACCTGAAGCGCTTGGAGGCGCGGTCATCTTCATCGTCATCGCTTTCATCATCAGAGACGTCAGCGGGCGGAGTCGAGGATGTGGACTGACGTTGAAACACGCCATGGAGGCGGCGAAGAGTCTCGGTCGTAGCAGGTTGCTCAGCAATGCGAGAAACCAGAGAGCGTGCCTTAGCCAGGTTGTCGTCCCCAATAGACTTGCAGTTGGACGGTTTAGCTTGTCCGTTGTACTGCTGGGGCGCGACTTCCTTATGTTTGTGGTTGAACCACTTGGGCTTGGGCATGACGGGGAGTCCAACGATGGTGGTGGTTTCACCAACGACAATAGGCGCAGACGAGGAGGAGGTGTCGATACGATCAAGGAGAGTGTGCGAGGAGGGAAGATGAACGGTAGGGGTGGCGACGGCATTAGCGAAGTTGATAACTTCGACATCGGCGACATCGACGGCAGCGTTGTTTTGATTCTTGCCAGCGCGCTTGCCACGCTTGCGCTTGGGTTGCTGGTTGGAATCAGACTGCGGGGACTGTGCCTGCTTCTGCCCAGAAGAGTCGCCGTTTTGGTCGGCGTTATTCTTCTGCTTCTGCTGTTGGAAGTTGGGGTTTGGGCCCTTCTTCTTGACAGCAGAGAGTTTGTTGGCAGAGGCTTTGGACTGTTTCGCGACTTGCGTCCGTTCCCATTCTGCCTGAATGTAGGCAAGAACGTCGCCGAATTCGAGCTGATCGAGAGACTTGGTAATCGTCATCTGGGCGATGAACTCCCATTCCTTGGGTAAGGCAGTGAGGGTGATGAGAGCGAGGAGGGAGGATGGAATGACGAGTTTAAGTTTCTCGAGGTGTTGAACGGCGGTGCGAAACTTCTCAAGGACTGGAGTAGGGTTCTCAGTCGATTTGATGCGGAGGTTGAGAAGCGTCTGGAGCCACTGATAGGCGGCGGAGACAGTCGTAGAGGAGAAAGCAGTCTTCAAGGTATCCCAAGTTTCCTTGGAAGTATCCTTGATGTGACGCTGGAGATTCTCAGAGACGGTGAGAGCAATGATGCCAAGAGCCATTTGGTCCTTCTCCAGCCACTGATTGACTTCAGAGGCATTGCTGGGCGTGGCAGGGTTGTCACCCCGAGCAGGAGTGGCGGCGATAGGAGAGGGTTTGGTGATAGTGCCGTTAACGTAGAGCCAAACTCCTTTAGCGCGAAGGAGATGAGTCATCTTCTCAGACCAGGTCTGCCAGTTGGTCCCAGTAAGGGTACCAGTGATAGCACGGAGACCAGAGGTGTCGAGAGAAGACATGATAGAGATCTGGGGGTAAAATAACAAGTTCGTCAGCACAAAAGTTAACTGAAAGTGCGAGAAAATGAAACCCCTGACTCCCCCTGTCGAGTCGCAGTTAAGCGCATCGACGGGCAGGTAAATGGTAGCTTAGTCCCCAAGTACTCAGGGGACATAGAGTCAGCCTTGGGAGCCGAAGATCGACCCGCCTAGCCAATTAATCGGCCGACATATATAGGCCCGAAGGGTCCGACCTCATAGCGAGGCGGATGAATAGATTGCTTGAGGCTCAATGGTAATTGACCCAAAGGGTCCTTCGGGCTCCTTTTGACTTGGTTCGGAGCAGCAATCGAGGCTCAGTGGGGATTGACCTGAAGGGGTATGGAGAGGAATCGAGGCTCATCAGAAATGCACCGGAGGGGCATGTATAATGGGGTTTCACCGGGCAGGTCGGAGGGTTGCACGTTGTCATTGCAAACATTCGTTACGATATCATTGAAACTTAGGTAAATACAGGAAGGTAATAGAGCTACGAAGTCGAGACTTATAATCATGATATTCACGGCGGGTGTCTATGGCTTGAACGTCCCTATTGAGAGGGATGGTCCGACGGACGGGACGCTGGTCGACGTAACTGAGAATATTGATCCAGGCGGTTATTGAGGTATTGGGCTGCCTCTGTGGTAGCACCGACCTCGGTCCGACGATACGTCACTGGCGGGCCATGCGCTGGTGCGCTTCGCTGGTAGGATTGAGCGGCTGCTTCAGCAACCATGGTACGATGCTGGTTGCCGATGTGATCGACCATTGAATGGGATTNGGGGGACTGAGCCACCAGATGATGGATGTGGTACGTGATAATGAGGTCGTAGTGGATGGGAGACTAGTGGCCCATGCGAGGACGCACTCTGCTGATCGGGTTGGGCGATTGGGCGTGGTATCGCACCCAAACTACGGTCGCGGCTGCTGGGGGAGTGTATTCTTGCATGGGGGTGACGAATTGATCCCTCAGATGGTGGATGTGATACGCGATGTTGAGGCAGGAATGGACGACCTTCATGAAGATACGCATCTGGATGGCGGTTTTGATGAGACGATGGATGGTTTTGAGAGGAGGTTCTCGGACATGGGAGCAGCGGGGGGTTCGACGCAATAGCTGTCGCGGGGTCAGCGATGGGATGTTGATGACCGACCTGAGGGGCGGGTGCAATTGGTCGAACACTGCCGACACTTCCAAGGTTGGTGTCTAGGAGCAACAGTTGTCAGATACTTCAATCACCATCGATGGACAGGAAGACGAAATACCATCATGAACACGCGGACGCTTGTGCATCTCTTGAGTTACGGCACTGGGACGTTGGTCACTGACGGCGGGGGAGGGTTGTTTGTCACCATCGTTGGCTGACTTCCTTTTGATCGGTCGTGGCTTTGGTCGACCCTTCACTGCTGGCGGCGGCGCCATATAGGGAAGGATTGGCTTCGGTTCTGAGTTTTCGGATCAGTGCATCCATCTAGCCGTTCAGGAATACGACACACTCACCTCCTCTGGACTCAACAGCAACATCAGTGGCCTTCCTTTTGAGAGGTGGGGGCTTTGGTCGCTGTTTCACTGGCGGCGGCGCGACCAAAGGCAGAATTGGCTTAGGGCCAACGGGGACGGCGTCACTTCGTGGCAACTGTGATTTTGATTTCTGTTTTCGACGACAGGAACACCTCTGAGGGGATGAATCAATGAGTTTCTCCAGCGCGTCGAGGGGAATGAGACAGTCACCTGCTACGGATGGTAGTGGAGGGCTTGGCAGTCAGCCTTGACTTCGTTGGCTGGCTTTTCCCCGTTGCATATAGTCGTCGTCAGGATAGTTCAGGCCGTCGTCATTAAAACCAGATGAATCAGAGAGGGGGTCCATGCAAGGAATGAGAGGAGCCGCATCATCTACATCACGACTGGCTGGCTCCTCCCTCCTCGCCTTTCCCTTCCCCTTCCCCACACTTTGTTCCAATGGTCTCTGGGTCTTAACCTGCCCTATCGCCTTCACAGTATGTTTACTGCCACTAATTTTTGCCTTGCCTCTACTCGTGTTTGAGCTACATACATCAGCGTCGTGCTCAACGTGCTCGTCGTTGTCGTCGCTGTCGCTGTCGGAGTCGTCATTGTCATAGTCAGGGTCATGGTGGTGATCGTCGTCGACGTCTTCGTCATCCTCCTCGCCGTCTTCCCCATCGCCGTCTCTGTATCTCTTCTTTTGAGCTGATGGAGCCTTGGGTGGACGGCCACGGCCGCTGGATTTAACCCTCCCTCTTCCTGCGCGTCCTTCGCGGGTATCGCTATCACCATCGACGTCATCGACGTCTCCTTTTCTCTTGCTACGGCCACGGCGACTAGGTTTTGCCTTCCCTGCCCCTGCATGTCCGTCGCGGGCATCGCTATCACCATCATCTTCATCATCATCTCTACGTCCTTTGCGGCGGTCCTCATACTCGTACCCATCCTCCTTCTCCTCCCCCTCCTCCTCTNACCTCATCTCTATATTTCTTTCTTTGAGCTGATGGAGCCTTGGGTGGACGGCCACGGCCGCTGGATCTAACCCTCCCTCTTCCTGCGTGTCCTTCGCGGGCATCGCTATCACCATCGACGTCGTCGACGTCTCTTTTTCTCTTGCTACGGCCACGGCGACTGGGCTTTGCCTTCCCGGGCCCGTTGCGGGCATCGCTGCCACCAGTAACTTCGTCGCCGTTTCCTTTTCTCTTACTGCGACCATGGCCACTAGCTTTAGCCTTGGTTCTTGCGGCTTTATCGTCATCTTCGCGGGTGTCGTCGTCTTCATCGTCAGATTCAGACGTTGCTTGGAGCGCCATGCCATGCTCTGACTCTAGTTGAGTATCAGTTTCGGAATGTAATGGGGTGGGGGGAATATAGTCGCCGGCGTTGTTCTGCTGATCGTCTGGTAGGGAGGGACGACGAGGTGGTCCTGCGCGTCTTTGCCAGAGGTTGGTCTTCGTCGCGAAAAGCTGTTTGGCATTTTCATGGGGGGAGTGAGGGCTTGGGTTGTGGGCTGTAATGAGGGGCAGCTGTACAGAGCTGATTGCTAAACGGGGCAATCAGAAATGGTGGTAATGTATTTACAACGTCTAACGTACCCGTCCACTGCGCTTTAGAGCAGGGGTGAAATGTAATACCCCGTTGCAAATTGTCCGGTGGTAGATACATCGCGATGATCTTGGCTATGTCCGAGGGACAGCCCCAGATACCTCGCCTGGGGAAGTTCTCATAGCCAGGCCATGGGACGGAGTCGGGCCAGTTAGAGACGTAGTACTGATTTTCAATAAGGACGCTGACGAGCTTGAACCAGGGAAACGCTTGGGCACTAAGCGCGAGACCTACAGCGTCCGCCCTCCGCGTCAACTGCTCCCTGATGAAGGATATCCGCTTCTTGTTGTTGCGCTGCTCCAAGAGGGCTTCCAATGCACCAGGGTTCCACCAGCTTCGAGGATCATCTGAAGGGTACTGCGTGTTGCTACCACCACTTGGGARGGGGGGGAGCGGGAGGGCGGCTCGACGAAGCCTGGCTATACGATTCGCCTACCCTGGATTGGGGGATTTCGGTAGCATTGGCCACATCAGGGCCTCCTGAGGCAACGTTGCTACGGTGAATGGTTAGTTAAAAATACGATGGGATGGAAGCTTTCCTACGCGATGAATGCATGAAAGCGTGCCGTGAAGATAGGTTCAGCGATTCCAAGTTTCTTCTCGACGAACTGTGTATGGGTAATGGCGTAAGAGGTGATGTTGAAGGGGTAGCATGAAACTCACCGATTCGGCCCTTGATGTACAGTGGACGCGAAGGAGCCCACCATCCTGATTGGGGTTGCATCCTGCGATGATGAAGAAAGTTTCAAACTCGTGGTTGGTAGAATGCCAGTCGGCGGATTCATCCATTTTCTGGACGGTATTGTTGAATAGGAGTTTTCGTTGGCGTAGTGATGATGCGGGGTTGGCCATTGCGCGAGATTCATGGAGTATGATGGCTGCGTCACCTGGTTCATCATAAACGAGCATGAAGTCTTGATACATCTCGCGAATGGCAGTCGGTGCGCAGCCGTCGTCTATCGGGCAAGGGTCAACAATGGAATGTGCATGAAGGATGTCATACTTACGCCTATCTTTATATCGCTCGACCTCCTCAGTCATGTTCTTCGGAATTGTCACATAATGCTGATAGTCATTCCATAGACTCTTCTTCGGGGACGCTCGCTGGTGGAACTGGGACCATGAGGCAAGTATCGTCTCAGGTGCAATGTGCGCAAGGGCGCTACCATGCCGGAGGACAGCATCGAGAAGGTCGATCACGTCGCGCAGTTGCTTACGAGCTTTATTACGCCTCCTCCCGCGCTTCACCTGCGGTAGCGTCGTGGGAGGGAGTTGAGTCCGGACACTCTCAATGATGAGATCCCGTAGCGACGGTTCGGATGATGTGGACGGATCGTCGGTAGATGAGTTGTCATCATCAGGCTCTTCAGGTCGAGGTTCATTTCGAGGCAGCGGATTAACGGGGTTGGATGGAGGGGAGGAGGGAGGAGGGAGTTCGTAGGTGACCGCCGTTGTAGACGGAAACGTTGAGTCAGTGTATTCGTTGTGTAATCCTGGGAGCAAGGAGGATGAGGATACATCGCCTTGGGATTGGCCATTGGTACCCGCCGATGAAGGCCCATCTTTCGACCGTCCGACCGATGTGTTGGGAGGGGCGTGCAAACTAGACGTGTCCCAAGAATCATTCTCGTTGGCAAGAGCATGTTCACTCGGAGCGTGCATATTGGACGCGTCCCACGAAGGATCTTGTTGTTCATTCTCCCACCGATCGACCGAGGGACTGGCGGGCATTGGTTGCTTCGCAGTGTGGGCACTGGGCATTCCCCAAAATGCGTTGTCATCCTGGGGCAAAGTAGGTTGTCGGTTAGGCGGCGAAGGAGTCAATGAACCAGTCGCTCTTGGATATGGTAGCGGTGTAGGGGATGATACAGGAGTACCATACGCTGTAACAAGATGATGAATGGTGTCAATACATTTCTTCAAATGTAGGCTCACCGTCTTCAACTACGTCCTCCAAGGCGGGGGAGATACGACCCTTGTTCAAGCTTGGCGGAGAACGGTGGGGTAAGGATGAAATTGGCGATTTGGTACCATCATCGGGATTCCCGAACGGTAGGGGTCGCGAAGTCTGCCGTAGACTCAGGGATGTTTTGTTCTTTGTGTTGCTTTTGTGTAAGGGGTGCTTGTTTGAGGCGCTGGAAGTCGCATTCTGTTCACCATGACCCGGGAAAGAGTTTTTCTTGGCANTTTTTTTTGTAATGGTTGTTTTTTTGAGACCAACGTAAGATTGGCGGCTCCGGCTGAGACGTTGGCCGTCCTTACATTGTGGCCAGTGGATGGAGGTGTTGGGGATGAAGGGTCGGCGGTCAGAGCGCGGCGGCGATTTTGTTGGAGGGAAGATATGTGGCCACCCTTGACGGTCGGTGTGACTTTGGTTCGAAACTTGGACTCAAGGAGGTTTCCTGGATCGATGCCTTCATCGCGACCGCGACCTCCTCCTTCCTGAAAAAAAGGTGGTTTCATGTAGGGAGTGGACCGGGGAGTGGACCGGGGAATGGAGAGGGAACTGTAGGCTGGGATCTAGTTTGTCTGGTAGACACCAAAGACGGCAATGGTCNGGGGGGGGGGGGAAAGGAAAGGAGTCGAATCCCCGGTGAACGCCTGATTGAGAGAAGCTGGCCAACGCGAAGGCCTCATGCTGGTTCGAACGGTTCTGATGGGAAGGGCACAGATCGTTTCTTGTTCTTGATGCTTCCCAGAGGAGCGACCAGAAATTGCAGATCATGTTGGACCGCGGTCGAGATGATATCCCAATCTGGTACTGCGAACAACGTGGGCGTTGGCAATGTCGGACTCGTTCCGACCTGTTCCCTTGCACTTGCACATGCACCGCCATGACGCGCCTTCGTTCCCGTCGAGATGAGCAGCCGTACGTTCGCGGGCACGGAGTTCACTATTCGACTCCCAAAGGCTCGCGTGCACGATCATCTGACGCGGCGCCGTACATTCGACTAGTTGATCCAGCGCTTCAAGCAGAGAGAGAGCAGAGGGTGGCGGCAATAAAGGCAAAGGCTGCGGCACGGACGGCATCCATGTCTGGTATTGAATCAACAGCTCCGCCGTTAGAGGACGCAATACAAAGCCCGCCGTTCAGACAAGTAGCAAGCCCACCGTTAGGAGACTCAATGATGGACCCTGAGATCGACTGTGGTGCAAATTTCGCGCCGACCCCTGTCACACCACAGCGAGCGCCCAGTCAATCACGGAAAAAGGCAGATGGCGAGCGCAAGGACGCTGCTGCCGCCCGACTCTTCGCTCACTGGAATGAGCTCATCCCTCAACTCATCGCGCCACTGTTGGTCTTTCATGAAAAGCACGTAGCAAAGCCAGTCCCTCTGCCTGGCGAGGATATCCGCAGTCCTCCATGCGAGAACGGTTGCGAGCCGTCTTTGCACCGTTCAATCAAGCTCAACGCCCTCCTTTTCGATCGTAATCCTTGTTTTTCTTCGAAATATGGATTGTATCCGTCTCACCAGTTTTTTACAGATTACAAAATCGTCACAGTCTCTGCGTGCCCCTGCCACGCATTGCTGCCATTGCTCGTCAGCGCAGGGCTATTTCCGTGTTCTCCCGTCAGACCCAACCTAGCGGTCTCTATTCCAATGCTGGAGTTCCATCGATGTCTCTTTGAAAAGGCCTTAGACTCCGTTAATGCTTTCGTTGGTGGGCTCAACAGCTTCTACCTGCAACGGGGCTTCACCCTCTCCGGTCCGCAGGTTAGTTTCTTGACCTTTCCATCTGACTGCATCCACTCAACTGGATGATAGGGGGACCAGATGGTGGATCCATTCCGAAAGGCCATGAGCCAAGCGATCCAATGGTACGATGTGTTGGTGTCACAGATAGAACGCGATACCCGGTCTGCCATATCACGGTCCGATATGGCACTCAAGGCGCTTCCCATCGAAGCCCCACCATGGGTTCATTCGCCCACCGAATGTAGCACTCTCCTGCGTACTAGGTGTCCGGCTTGCTTTGGTGGTGTGAAGTTTGGTAAATCATTTTCAGTGTGAGTCTGAACACACTCTTCATTATTCTCCGCGTGATCTCTATTGTTCACTTCTCAGGGGTGGTGACTTCCATGTTGCAGTGGATGGTAACTTCCACCACCGACGACGAAAGGGTGCCGCCGACGCCCCTTCCTCCTACCTCCCGGATTTTATTATCCCTGAAGAACAGGTGGACATAGTTGGCCAGCGTATAGCTTCTGCCCAATCGAACAAGGGAAAGGATAAGCCCAACCGATCTCGAGTCCCGGACGTGGCAGTTGACGAGTGCCAACATTCGTACATCGCCGCCAACGGTAACATTGCCAAGTCCGATGGGAAAGCGTTTGACTCGCACGGATTAATGGCCCTGGTCTGCCGACATGACATACCTCTCTTTGCAGCGAATATCAACACTCCTGGGGAGGGGCAGAAATATGCGGTTTCTCTCATCGAGCACTTCTTCGAACACATCCCTTCGGCGTCGAATGTTGTTGTCCTGTATGACGTTGGATGCGTGCTCGACCGAAGTCTTCACAAAGTGAGCCCACCTTGGCTATCGCAACATCTTTACCGTGGAATTCATTCCCCTTTTCAGCGCGATATCGTTTCACAGAGTGTTCGTGATCGACTTCGCTTTGTAACTAGCGCTATGCACGCCTACGGCCACCAATGGTCCTGTCAGTTAGAATATAACCCTCGCATGCAGGAGGGACTAGGGTTAACTGATGGTGAAGGCGTTGAAAGGCTCTGGTCCCAACTCAGAATGTTGATTGGGCTCGAGCGCAACGCAGGGGTTGGTGTGAGAACTAAGTCTACTTGTTTCTGACTGATTCCCTCCCGCAGGCGTCTAAACGAATCTGGCTGCTTGATCGACACCTGGGCCATGTTGCAATCACCGGTCGCAGAGACTTGGGCCGTTGGGTTCATAACCGGTCGAAGAACGGTGTTCTACCGAAGGATTTGGAAGCTACCCTGGTGTTGGATGACTGCGGCATTCCAATTGCAACTCTGGCATCCCTTTGGGACGAGCAGAGGGACGCACAGCTCTCTCTTTCCGCCCGTACGTTTCTTTTGGGGCATCTATTGATTGACCACCACTTACATACGATGTAGATGCCCCCTCGCTGCTCAAAAAGGAGATTGAAGGCGTACTCAAGCTCCAAAGTGATCTTGATCAGTGGAGGAACGGCTTGAAAACATCCAAGGCCTTTTTAAAACGTATGAAGGTGGGGACCGACCAGATTCAAGACGCCTGTGATGCGTTGAACGCTCAAGTTGAAGAAGCCTACGCGACATTGAAGATCCCAGTGTCCCAGCCATCTTCCAAGAGGCTGTCCCTCGCCACCATCAAGCTGCTTCTCTTACTGCGAGAGGTCAAGATAAGCATCCGACAGCGGGCCACGGGGGTGTTCTTCGAGATGGAACGCCTTGACCAGGCCGTCGGAGGCCGCAGCCAAGCTCTTGGCACCCGTCTTCACCAACAAACTCGCAAGGGAATTTCAAAGCGGGCCCCAGCCCTCCGGGCCTCCATTCGGAAGTATAATATATTACGCAACGCCTTGAAGCGCCAGATCGCTGTGGACAAGGCAAAGACGAGCTCAGATGATTGGACAGTGCCAATCCCACCGCGGTTGCCCGAGGAACTGCACGCACTGCAGAATTGCGATGACTTGATGGAAGACGTCTGGATCGACTCGACTTACAAGCAATCCGCGCGATGGCTGACTGACGCTGTCGCGCGTCGTGGCATCCGCGCGATGCTAAAATTGAAGCGATGTGATGAAGAGAAAAGGCGGTTATGTGATGAGGTCGACAATATGTGCGGCTGGTTGGCCAGAGAGATGGCCGCTACCGAATACGCTCTTCGGCGGCAAGAAAGTCAGTGAACCGCCCATTGTCCCGCTTTTCTACTCATTTCGTTCCACAAGATTCGCACTTGCAGATGCCTATCCTCCTTTACCAATCACAATTATCGGCTTTAACCTCTCTCTGGGCATCCACGGACATCCCTCGATCACGCCTTAATTCCATATCAGTCGACGTCTTTCATGCCCTAGCCTCACATGGGGTGGTCAACACTCGAAGATCTAGTACTCCAAATGTGCACCACTCCCTACGTGCCGTCGATGACGAGATCGATCACATCTTCAACGATATGTGCCTCAATGAGGAGCACCAACCGAACCCCCAGGATGCTGAAGCGGCCATCCTCAGTGACTTGCTCGAGTTTGATGGTGGTTGCCATGACTCAGACTCGGATTGTGATGCACTTGATGTGCCCGATGGTCCTGATTGTGAACATTCCTCTGAACTCTACGCCACTCCAGATGCCAGCTCTAATCAGCGTCCGTATGAGGTTTTCACTCCAGACCACAGCTCCTCTCATTATCGAGTATCATACGGCGAGAATTTGGCCATTGCGGCCGACGACGATGCATACTTCTTCTCGGCGTCCCTACCGCCGACAGTAGGCCCACCTTCCTCGCTGCCTCGAGGTATCTTTTCACCCCAGAGTTTCTTGTGTCCCAACTTCTCCCCGCATGGCCATCATGTCGAGCGGCATCCCCAAGGACGAATCAACGTCGAGAGCCTAGGATCGCCGGTGCGGCTCTCCACATCGGGGAACCACCGTCCGCGGAATGTCACATTCAATGCCATTTCGACTAGCACACCTGCTAGGCAACGACCATTCATCACCGGAGCTGATACTAAGGCAAAACGCCCAAGGCCGCGTGCGAGTTCACCGGTCGCTCCGGACAGTGACGATGACATTGAGATCGTCCGCTGTGTCATCCCCGCTCCCATTAACGTTCGCTATGACGTTCCAAAGTTGCAATGGGTTTCAATGGTTCGTCCCTTTATCTATGATTCCTCCACCCTTCCTGATTCCGTTGCTCGCTAAATAGCAGGGGGTTGACGTGGATTTGGGCGCCATGGACNTTTTTTCTGTCGATCTCAACGGCTACTCACCCTCAACATGGTTCAGCTTCCAGAGGCGCCCTCAATCTTGATGAAGATGATATGAAACGCCTCATGAATCAACGTGGCTGGCTCAACGCAGCTTGCATCAACTCCTTGAACTTGTGCTTCAGCGAGATCGTCCCTACCGCGTCCAAATACGCCATATTTGATACCTACGCTCTCGTCCATGTGGCTGGCAAAGTCAATGACGAAGCTCTGTGGAATATGGTATCCGTCACCCGTTTCTGGGAAAAGGACGTCTTCATTATTCCCATCCACCGACCTCGCCAATTGCATTGGGTTTTATGTGTCGCTCGGTTACAGACCCGGACACTTGAAGTATTCGATAGCTTCGGGTCAAGGAGTCATTGGGAGAGTGACCTCCATGTACGTAGGGTTTTCTCACTCCGCAGCCCGCTGCTCATCTTCAATCACTAGCTTGTCTTGACTCTCTTGGTGAGGTGCTTGCACTTGGCGAAGCTGAAGCTGAAGCTGAAGCCTCTCGAACTTGATGGTCGAAACTGGTTGACCAAGCTCACTTGCGTAAGCCCAGACAATCCCATTCTCCCTTAGCTAACTTGCATATAGACCAGCCCAGTGCAGCGAAATGAGTATGATTGCGGTCTATGGGTAGTCGCCACCGTGGCATCGGTTCTTCGTGGGCATCATATTTCTGGCCTCCAGGAAGAGGACATGCCAATGTTCCGTGAAGTCTGCCGGTCGTTACTCGCTCGGCGAAATGGAAATAGCAATGATTAGGCTCCCATTACAGCAAAGGAACTGCCATGTCAGCTGGTCGGGTCAACCATCACGGGCTTCGAACGAATCCAGTGTTGCATCTGTCAATGAANCCCCTCCCCCCCCCAATGATTCTCTTCGTGAATTCCGAGAGTTCTTGTTGCTATCGGCTCTTGCACGTCAAATCCCTCCTGTGTTGAAAGTTCGATCCAGTACAGCACTAGTACCATGCCCATCGTTCGACTAGGATCAATTATCAGATATCATTGTGAACAGCCTTAATAATGGGAGTTTGGCAAAACAAAAAGGTTCTACTTCCGCACCCGTGGGGAAAGTTTGAGTCAGCTAGACGCATTGATCTGATCAATCGATCATCGTTCCACTCATCGTTCCTCAACTGGCAGCGACGATCTTTGCGAGGCAGAGCGTGTCCGCGACGCCATGCTCCACCAGCGACGATCTTTTCACGGCAACGTGTTTCACTCGTCCACGTTCCTCTGACGGTCTTGTCACCCCGCCCAAGGGCCCTAATCGCCGTAAAAGGTTGAGAAGACACAATGGTCGCTCACGCTTGAACGTTGAAACGTTGGCTCTTGAACGCCCTCGCCCCCAAGAATGCTGTCCCAAACTGTGCCTCGTACCCATCCACCCTCCCCATCACCAGACCAATGGCCAGCTCTCGCCGCCAAGCTCCACGCCTTTGCCCTCGGGATACCCAGTTACGATTGGCAGTGCCGTCCTGGCGGTGACGTCGTATACCTCCCCTAGTGAGTTCCCTCCAACCATGAATGCCGTAACCCCCTCATCCCCATTGTAGTCCTCTGATACATGAGACCTTGGTTACTCCCAACCTGGTCAGAGATTATATGCGGTCGTTCCAATTTTCAGTACACTGCTTCCACAACGTCCACGTCCGGGTTGTGAACCATGATGGCCATGTCACTCTGGAGTGCCCTCTCACTGGCAACCCGTGCCCATTCAAAGGTAACGTCGGATCCGCCTACACAAAACACGTTCCGCCATTCACCTCAATGCAGTGGATATGAACCGTGCTCGTCTATCTGTCACTGACTCCGCAGAGTACACCCCCCGTCATTGTGAGTGCCCCATGCCAGCCCTCTGATGCAAATCATTGATGTTATCGCGCCTTACCAGATCTCATGCATGTTGAATCCAACAGTCGCCGCCGCACCAAGGAAGAGCTCTGTTCGACGGAAAAGTTGTGCCTGTCAAAGGACGGCAAGTGGGTGGAAGTTGATATGGCTGAGGAAGACATGGAAGACGATGCTGGTGACTGGCCCATTCTCTCGCTGCCATCAGATCATCGGTGTCCTCACATGATTTCAGATTCCCTCCATGCTGAAGCCCACGAGAAACAGCTGCGTGCGATACTATGGATTCCCACCTCGAAGCATGAAGACTGGGTGGACACTGATAGCGGTGACGACGATATTCTGGACTCCGACTCCGAGGGTGACCCCCCAGCCGCACACACGTTGTCATCCTGTGCGCCGTACGTCTGTGTCAGGGTACCCTACGTTGCTTCTGACAATCGCATCCCTCCTCCGCAACATACGGGTCGCAGATCTTGGTGCCTCTGGGGCGACGGCGCTGAGCATACCATATTTGAGCGGCTATTTGTCAAGTGCCAGCGCTGCTCCCTCGTCCTGTTTGGTGATTCATACCCCACTCATCCTTGTAGTGAAGGTGTCAAGAGTCCCAGTGAGTTTCGCTTTATCGGTCCCACCTTACACCCACTGACTCACTGGCCAGAGGCAGATGAGGCAGAGGATGGCGCGACACCCTCCTACTTCGCTATGTGGGCGTACGGCGTCGAGGAGAAGATCTGTCACACTTTTTTTGTTCGGTGCACGACATGTTTGCTGTACTTGGTTAGGGAGTCCTACACCGTACATAAGTGTAAGTGCTTGCCGTAGGTGCTCTAGAGTCGAACGTAATCGCCTGGGTAAAGAATGAATTTTCCGACGTGGGCTGCGCGCCAGTCAATGCTAGGCCATGGAACCGAACTGAATTTATTCTGAGAAACGGACGTGAGTTCGAGAGGGACCTTAAGGGGATGTGAGACACCGATGAATGACACGGCCCGTCTGCTGGTCGAAGTGACCACTCAGCGGACGTGACGTCTCGCCTCGATCAGATCGGACCTGTATGGAACTCGCCGAGTGCAGGTTCGAACTTCGTGGTCGCTATCGGTGCGAGATGGGATGTGTACTTACCGTTCACGGGATAGGAGAGACTGTCAACAACGTGCTTGGACCTAGCACCTAAATGTCCATCTCCGGTCAACCACGCGCCATGGCCATTAAACTATGAACTCGAAAGCGTCTTCTTGGTCCGCGAAGGAGACGTCTCCCATATGCACGTATTGTGATACCTAGCTTATTTGACATTTGACATCGCAGCGTTCCCTACCCATTGCAATTTGCAACAGCTATTCTTGGATTAGAGCCCCGGCCATAAAAACCTCTACGTCGACTTCTTCTTCCCGTCGTCCCTCCATGTCTGGTAGTTCAGCTGCGTCCGCCCCAGGTGAGTTGTTGTGGAATCGTGGTGAGCTCGCGCACGAACATTTCAACAGGTTTCCTCCTCCATGCTCTTGGATTGACTCCTTCTCAAGCTAGAGGAATGGGCTACGCCTTGATCGCAGCGGCAGATGCGGTTGAGCGAATGTCTTCCCATTCCCATTCGTCTTCCACGCCTCCACCTCAGAGGCTGAGGACGTTGTTGATTGGACGTGAGCGTCTGCGGATGGAGTTAGAAAGGCTCTGGGATGAAGGTGATCGCCGAGCGTCCTCTCCTGACGAGACGTCCTCCTCTGATTCAGACTCGTTTGTCTCCGCTCCAACATCGTGTCCCACTACGCGGACGGGTGCCACTGCCAGTGATGGCCTTGAATCCACTACCTCACGCGGTCGTTATCCACATACGTCGCCGCCTACTCACTCACTCCCCAGCGAACGCCCAGGTCGCTCAGCCAACCACAGACCGCTTCGAGACAACCGTACGACCAATCCTCCCAATCCTCAAGACGCCCGAAATGCCGCCACTTCAAACCGTCGTACTCCTCGCCATCCATCCCCTACTAGGACACCGCCGTCTGCTCAATTACTCCCCAGTGAACGCCGTGGCAGCTCAGGCAGCCACGGACCGCTTCTTCACAACCGCACAGTAATTCCCCCCATTCCCCGCAACGCTCGAATCGTTCCTCGTGGTTTCAGATACGCATCGCCCTCCCTTGACACCACGGGCACGGTGTACGTCGTCACTCGAGGAGTCCAAGTGGGAGTGTTCGCTGACTGGTAATTGCAATGCCGTTTTGTGACCCTGTTTCTGTTAAACTGATTGCGCCACCAGGACGGAAGCAGGTCCCCTCGTCACGAACATTTCTGGTTCGCTGCATAAGGGTGTAAAAGGGGTGGCGTTTGCACAGGAATTGCTCGACCTTGCTATCCAAGAGCAATGGGCTTGTTGGCTTTAGTTAATCCGGTTATGTCTTTCGTTGACTCGCCTTCGTCGATAGCACAGCGTTCTGTTCCTTCTACGACTCACAACTTGATTCAAAAACGGGTATGCAGGGATAATAGGTGTGAACAAGTGCCACCGTGTTGATCGGGGTGTGTTACGAGTACCAGGTACATAGAATTAACGAGGACATGTGGGTGGGACATGTGGGTGTCAGTCTTACGACGACGACGTCGACGCATAGAGGGGGTACCGGGATCCTGTATTGGCGTCCAAGATGTGAGCAACAGTGATACACGGAGGTGGACAAATGCCGTACCGTCAGAGTGAATGTGGGGAGACATAACGAGTGACACGGTGTCTGATGAGAGGTAGTGTGGACACTGAGCTTCTATATCTCCAACAGAAGCGTCAAAGAGATGATGGGTGGAGAAGCTTACGCTGGTTTCGCGAGACTGCTCGGTTCGCGAGCGCTGGGAATTCCTCGTTCTCTGAAGTCAATGATTCGTAAAGTGGGTGTTCATTCGATTTATTACGTAGACACGACTCGTAATCGCAGTATGAGATTATGGGTGGAGAAACATACGCTGGTTCAGCGAGGTTGCTCGGTTCGCGAGCGCAAGCGATTCCTCGTTCTCTGAAGACGATGCTTCGTAGAGGGGGTGCTCACTCGCTTTTTTACGTAGAGAGCGTCAGCCAACATCATAATGATATGGATGGAGGGACTGGGAGACTTACTCGGATCAAGAGAGACGGCTCGCTCGGCGAGCACAGGTGATTCCTCGTTCTCTGAGGTCGATGATTCGTACAATGGGTGCTCATTCGCTTCGATACGTAGACAGTTTCAGCGAACATCATGGTGCTGATATGGATGGAGGGACTGGGAAACTTACTTGGATCAGGAGGGATGGCTCGGTGCGCGAGCGCAGGGGATTCCTCGCTCTCTGAGGTCGATGATTCGTACAGTTACGGGTCCGGAATGAAATGAAGGCCCGTTTCTTACGCCTCCGGGCTTGCACGGGCGCCTTTCTTAAGTGCCATCACATCGCCACCTGTCAACGTCATGGCATGTTCATTAATTTATGAATTCTTTCTGACTGGTGATGTCAATAATGTACCTGATCGTCGCCTTTGAGTTATCACTGACTGTGGGAATGACCTATTGACCGTGAGAACTGTTTAACTCTGATCGTTTTTTCTAGGATGTCAACATTTATTCTATGCTGACTGCGGTCTTGACTCATTATTCCTTGGAGTCCAAGGACATATACGACCATCTCAGCTTAAATCCCAAGATTCAGACCTTAGCCTCAAGGTTTTCCAGAGGTATTATATGAGTCAGTGCCAATGGGTGTTTCATTTTTGCGCCCACGCGGCTTGTCTCTTAACCCCATCATCCGAGCATCCGAACGCGCTCCACTTCAACATCCTCAACTTTGGCTGGCTACGATGCATGCAAAGGTTCATATACTCTAGGGAAAGGTCTTGGCACAGCTCCGAAGGGGATGGATGAGCTGGAGGGAAGGGCTGCAGCCCACGAAAAACGTCAATGGTGCGCCCACCTCCCCTTACAGCTCAAACACTCATATCTCAATTTTGCACCAATGCAGACGACTCACAGACGATATCTAAGAGAAATCCAATTACTTTCGGCTTGCTACCCCGCACTTGGATCGTCCCCACTTATCAGAACCTTCCTCCCCCGGAAACCCAACCTCCCGAAACCATGACCGAAGGGTTGAATACGGGCGCTATGTCAATGCTACATATACACGAACAATTACCTTGAACAACGGAGACCAACAGTACCATTTGCGGCAAGATATCTGAGGTGGTTAGTTGGCCGGGGCCGGGCTGTGGGGGAAAAAGTGAGCAGTAACTTTTCCTCTGTTTTTCTCACTCTTAAAGTGTCATAACTATCTTTCTACACCCTTTGGGCATACGCAGCCGGCGGTACCAGAGTCCTCGGAGGCACTTCTGCCACACCCGCCCCGCTGGACCCCCGGAACCACGATTTCTGAATTCGCGAGCGCCGAAAATATGCGATAGAGGACGATAAGCAATACAAAAGAAACATCGTGAAAGATGAAGATGAATCGATGAGTCGTTGCGGAGATATTTGAGGTCGTTGCTGTGGTTGGCACTGTAGAAAATTAAAAATGGTGTGTTTCCATCTAGTTCTTTTGCTTTCGAAACCTCATAAACGACTTACCGTATGCGTTAGCTACTGTCAGCCGACCCCTTGAGGCTGTCCTCCTGGTACCTGGAGTAACACAAGTCGAAAAATCGACTTCGACGGCTATGTCTTATGCTCTGAAGCATCATTCTAATATCACGAGGAGGATAATAGAAGGGATAAGCGAAACTGGGACTCGTTGTGGAGATATACAAGGCCGAAGGTTTGGCCGGGTCTGGGGGAAATCAAAGACGGTACGTTTTTATCAGTTTCTGTTGCTTCGATAACATTCTAATTGACTTACCTTATACCCTAGACACCTTCGTCCAAGCCCTCGAAGCTGTAGGTATCTAATCAAACCACCTCCGACAACACCCTCCTTCTCCTTGTACTCTGGGATACCCATTCAGGAATTTCGACTTCAGAATTGATCTCATGCGCTAGAGTATCCCTAGAACACTATGAACAGGGTATCAGATGGGTTAAAGAAGCAGTCGAGCGGTTGCCGAGATATTCGAGTTCGACGATTTGGCCAATTCTGGGGAAAATGAACCAGGTGCGTTTGTGCCGGTTCCCTTTGCTTCGAAAAGTCTATGAATGACTTACCATCCTTCGCAGCTACCCACAGCCAGCCCATCAACGCCGTAGGCTTTGAATCAAATGACCTCCATCCAGCCTACCACTTCCTCGTACCTAGGCACACAGAAGTCGAAGTTTTCACTCTCACTTCAGTCTTATACCAATCATAGAGGTGTTAGCATGACATGAAGAAGATCCCACGAGGACTAGCCAACACATCGACCCGCCCAAGAGATATTCAAGCTCGAAGTAGGGGCCGGCTGGATACAAAATCTCGGGTTTTGGTCTCAAGACGTACTAGCAAGGACGAACTCACGCAGCGTGGGACACAGGTGGGCCTCCTTTGCTTTCTTTGGCATTTGGAACCACTCACGGATGTTGACTATACAGAACGACTCTATTTTGTTGTTGCCACCCCCGGCCCACCAAGCTAAGGGTGGTTAGTCGTGGAAGGCCTCATGTGGCGCCGTTTTCGAGCCCATCCGCCTCCGTTTTATCCCCCCTGCCATTCCTCCTCGGCGCAAACTTGAATTTGGTGTCCCGATTCACCAGGAAGCATGAATCCGTGTCGCGTGGGACACAAGTGGGACGGAGGTAAGTTTCCTTACTTTTATTTTCGCTGAGGGATCGCTCACGGACGTTGACTATACAGATTGACTCCATTTCACTGGTACTACGATGGAGGGGACACCAAAAAGGACGACTAGTCATGAGGGGTCTCCTGAGACTCATATCACATTCGTTCAGCCCTGTTTAGTAGTGTTGTGTACTGCTACTTATGTACTCCGCCATCGCGCTTCCTCGCTGTCATCGTAGCTAGTCGTTCATCTTTCCCCGGGCTTTGAAAGGTCCTAGCCAATGTCCTACCGCTCTTGGCTGTTTCAAGCTGAGTGAATGTTACCCACCTCGTGCCACAGTCCCACAGAACGAACACATTCAGAGTACCGCTTTTCCCTTTGAAAATGCCGGCTAGAGCAGCGCACGCTAAACGGGAATATTGGCGCTGTGGTCTGCCGCCTTGGACAAGTTGGACTTGTGTATCACCCCATTACTTAACCTTCCAAGGTCTTGAGACGGACCCGTTCATGCCACGCCCTGCGGTGGCCCACAGTCACAAGTGGGTGCTCATTCGCTTTGTGACGTAAACAGTGTCAGCGAACATCATGATGCTGATATGGATGGAGGGACTGGGAAACTTACTTGGATCAGGAGGGATGGCTCGGTTCGCGAGCGCAGGGGATTCCTCGCTCTCTGAAGTCGACGATGCGTAGAGCGCATAATCAGTTGCTTTTATTACGCGGCATATATCAGCCAGCATCATAGTGCAGATATAGACGGAGGGACTGGGAAACTGACTTGGATCAGGAGGGATGGCTCGGTGCGCGAGCGCAGGGGATTCCTCGCTCTCTGAGGTCGATGATTCGTACAGTTACGGGTCCGGAATGAAATGAAGGCCCGTTTCTTACGCCTCCGGGCTTGCACGGGCGCCTTTCTTAAGTGCCATCACATCGCCACCTGTCAACGTCATGGCATGTTCATTAATTTATGAATTCTTTCTGACTGGTGATGTCAATAATGTACCTGATCGTCGCCTTTGAGTTATCACTGACTGTGGGAATGACCTATTGACCGTGAGAACTGTTTAACTCTGATCGTTTTTTCTAGGATGTCAACATTTATTCTATGCTGACTGCGGTCTTGACTCATTATTCCTTGGAGTCCAAGACATATACGACCATCTCAGCTTAAATCCCAAGATTCAGACCTTAGCCTCAAGGTTTTCCAGAGGTATTATATGAGTCAGTGCCAATGGGTGTTTCATTTTTGCGCCCACGCGGCTTGTCTCTTAACCCATCATCCGAGCATCCGAACGCGCTCCACTTCAACATCCTCAACTTTGTGGCCGACGAGAGCGCCTATAGCCACAATGGACATGGACATCCCAACCCGTCGGCCGATGTCCTCAATGTCCCCAAACGTATATATGGGAATGGCGAAAATGGACACGAACGTGCCGGATGAAAATCTACG
>JAPEVF010000274.1:0-56259 GCA_029747585.1 Pleurotus djamor | reverse complement strand
GAGGGAAGCGAGGAAATTACGACCCCGTCGCGCGGTAAATAGTGCAGTAAGCTTCATAATATCTCTATATGGTGATGAGAGTCTTGCAGTGTGTTTTCAAAGGAAGTATTCGTGCTTACAGGTCAATTGCACTGATATTCGGCAAGTCCATCACGAATTCCGGGGCTGGAGGCTCAACACCAAAGTCTATCGGCTCAGCTTGTTGTCCTTGGGTAGCCTCTTTGTCCACCTTCTCTTGAGGCCCATCATCCAACGCTTCTCCGCGCATCACTTTCTCTATTCTGTGTCTGTAGTATGCATGATACGGATCGGCAGGGTTTAGGAACGAAAACTTGGGGTCAGAGCGCTGTCCCTCGCGGATTTTGTCCTCGAATTGCGGGGGGNTTGGCAGAGCGTGCGACGAACTGCGCGGTACGGTCAACGACGGCTATTCCAGATCTACTTGAGCATTTATAACACTGGAGACAAGGATCACGACTCACATTTAATTTCTGGGGGAGGTAAAATAAGCCCACTAGCAAAACGCAACGCGTTCACGGAGTCTTTCCCATTCACGTCTGTGCCGTTGACAGTACCATTGGCCGCAGACCCATTTTCCATGTCGACGTCCATGCTCGAAGCGATGCGTGGAGAGAAATGCGATTCGGAGTGGACGACGTTGTTGGAAGGGTCGGTCGAGGAAGTGTTTGTTTGTGCTTGTGGGAGTCTCCTCAAAGCGCTCACGGTCCTGCCGGAACGTTCTTCATCTCATCCTCCTCTTCGCGACGTTCATTCATGTTTGGCGCGTTCAGACCATCACATGTAAACCACGGGGGCTTGCTATGGTATGCTACTAGGAGATTCTTTCTTCCTTGTCGCCAAAACTGAAATGCTATTAGGAAAGTTCCTTGGAAACTGTCTCCGACACGGAAAGCGAATGCTCGAGCTCGCCTGAAAAAAGTTGACGCAGTTATTGAGGCTGTAAGGGCTGAKCGGGKTRTATAGAGAGAWSCTTTGANGAGGTTGTGTAGCCTTTATAGAGCCTTTATCGTTGTATTTTTATTGTATCTTGGGGAATCACGCTCTTCCAGGTACTTGCGTCTGCAGAGTTTCACGATTTTATACCGAGTCAACGGGCCAGGATACTGCAGTAGCGTACCAGGAAGTAATACTCAGTCGAAGGCTCGGAGAGACATAAGTGCGACGTCCTGAGGTGAAGCGCTCAAGAAGCGCCCCCGCCTCCCGATCGGAACCCACGAGCAACTTCCGAGCCCTATAAGTATCACGATCTTGTCACTCCCAATGAGTCGCTTTAGAGACACTTCAATGAGTAGGACGCTCGAATTCCACCCCACAGACTCGGTATCGGTGGTCCCTCCGTCGGCCTGCCTCACATGGCCAGGAGCCTTGCTCCGACTCCTACGAACCCTCATTTGACCAAACACTCCCAATGCTACAACGGCTCGCTTATGCTTCTGGTCGGAACTGCACACATCAGCTTGGCGGACAAACCTATGGTTCGAGATTGACCTGGGCTCGTGGTCAAGCGTTGTCAAATCATCAAACCGGTGCTCCAGCGGTTGACTCAGTCGCCGCCCGCGAGCTATGTCTCGGACAACGCCTGGGTGACGCCCATCCTGCATTGATGTCAATGGATCTATCAAAGCAAAGGGAGCATGTTCCATGGGCTTCAGCGCAAGACAAGGACTAATCCCCTTGTCGATATCCATGTACATTGGGTTCCTCCTTGTTTTCGTTCTTATAAAACGGGGAAGCATGGGTGTGGACAATGTGTCTCGTAGTCCCACAACATCGCCATGCCTTTCGACTTCAGTGATGCTGGCTCTGCGGTTTTACTTCAGGTGTAGGTGTGATGAAGTCAACCTATTTTTCCTTCATTGAAGACATCCGTCCAGGACTATCCAAAACTACGTTGAAGTCATATCTCTGGGTAAAAACTAATAGTGTTTCTCACTTTTTACAAACGACCTGACCATGATCGACAGCGATATTATTCTACGACTACCTTTTGACCTTTGACCTTGAGGTCGAACGTTTCTGGAGGAGGCCCAAGCTCTCTCTTGTTCCAATACTGTTCTTTGTAAACCGCTACGGTGTCCTCCTAGGATACGTCCCGACCGTCGTTATGTTACTGAGACCAGACTTCCTCCTTCCCGGCAATGTATGTCCCTTTCCTTTCTCTAATACATCCAACTAACTCAACCTTCTCCCTCGCGATGAACTCGTAGAGGTGAGTGTGCTACCAGGCGTGACTAGCGAAGTTTTACCCTAACATCCCCGCGGTTGTTACATATACCATAGGGTATTCGCCAACTTTCGTCTTGCATACGCACATACGGTCATCGCAGGTACGGTTGTCAATCATTTCAGCCTTCTCCTCAAGCTTCTCATGGCAGTACAGTGATATTGGTGATTCGAACTTCAGCATTATATGCCTATAATCGCCGAGTCACCGTATGCCTTTCTGGCTTAATCTTTAGCATGATCATTCACGGAGCTGTAGGACCTACCCATGTGGTTCTATTCGCCCTACGCAGCTGACCACGTATCTACCTTTCGTAGGTACTCTGGACAATTATGGACAAATCAAACAAGCTCCACGCACAAGAAAGCCTATGCATCAACGTATACAACCACTCTCAGTGAGTGATGTAATTTTTGCTGATGGCATAAACTCAAGAGGACGTCATTTATCTTCCTCCTGAATAGAGGGAATCGTGAGTACAATGTGTAACCAAACGCGTCTCTCTGACCAATGCGCTCAGAGTTGGCGGGAAATTGGGCGGGACTGTTCCTTCTGGATTTTACGGTTTTCTCCCTGACTTTGAGGAAAACTCTGATCCTTTTACGTGACTTCCCAGATAGCTTCACGTTGTGGTCAGCGTTAATACGCGATGGTAGGTCACTCCCGTAAGGCACGTATAACGTATCCTGATGACAGAATACCTCCCCGATATTAGGTGCTGTCTACTTTGGGTATGGACGCTTCGCTAAATTAGTGTTCACAAGGCTGAATGAATCCCCTTTCTCTCAGAGTGCTCTTTATCACAAACTTTGCAAATATACTGATGCTCTTGGTGAGTAGTATTACCACAGGGGGACTTGAGCTTTCTCACTTTGAACGGCAGCTAGGGCCTGTGGGTCCTACATTTGAATGGTCCCTTCCCTGATTGATTGATCTTGCCTTAGCCCGCCTTGAAGGCTTTGCTAACCGATATAATCAACATGTACGCTTTAAAGATCTATCCTAGCGTGACGAAAAACACAGTAATGGGCGCATCTCTCCACAGACTCGCATCGACTTTGATTTCGCGGCTCATGCTCAATCTACGCGATAAATCCGTGACCAAGCTTCATGGCGACACGCTGACCACCAGAGCCATCGATGCACCCATCCAATTCGCGCCAAGAATGCCCAATAGAAACGCGAACACAACGGGCTTCTCTGCCTTTTCCTGGAAGAGTGACATCTCGTCGACGATTCTGAATGCTTAAAATCATCCTCAAGGATAGGAGAATCAAGGGGTACCAGGGGAAGCATGCCTGCACTTTAAACATCGAAGCCTCAAGGGATGGCTTGGGGGTGGCACGTCGCGTTGACGTCGCGTTATCTACGTTAGATTTGATGATTGCATCTAATTTATGGCGAGAGGGCAGGCCCCATACGTGGTTGATATTACTTACGAAGTTGGGCAAATCTGTCGATCGATTCCTCTTCAAGAGTGTGATTCGCCTCGACATTACGGATGTTTCCATCCATCCTGCGCTGTATATGTAGACACCTACTGAGGCTCCTTGCATTTGATTGGTCCTGGAAACGGTCGGCGGCTTTTCAAAGATCAAAACCGAGTCGCAATTTTTGGAGGACAGGAGAATACAAGTAGGATACTCTCTCTACACTGCCAGTCCATTGGGAAAAGTACGAGGTGGATTTTGATTTTGACATTGGAGACACTTTGGGGTAAATGAATGATGATACCAAGTTTGTTGGCTGGGGTGCTGAAGTAGCGTACCAAGGGTGAGAATCAGAACGAGCGACGATAAATGACAGCTTGGGGGGAAGGGGGAAAGGGGGTAAAGAACACGAAAAAAAAGGACGAAAGGTCTGAATTGATGAATGCATGGAAGGGAAGGGGCTGTGGTGACGGATGCGGCTTAAGCTCAAAGGCTTGGTGCAACGATCTGTAAAGCTTTGTCAATATCTTCAGCAATGGATTCCAGCTCTTCGGTTGTATATCACCCACCTAATCTACCAGCACCAACCACCCGCACCAAAAATGATCGCGTAGCAAGAGTACGGCTTGCAGCAGCGTTTTGTTCCAGGTCCCCAGCCACCGCAAGAGCGCCCATGTGGAATGCAGCCCGCTCTATCCGGGTCTTCGAACGTAGCCTTGAAGATGTGGGCGATTGAATTTCCTGAAGTACCCGGGACTTCATCCACATTCATGGGCTCCTTCTCGCCTGGCGACATGTTAGTCAATGAAAAGTCGCGATAAGGCTACTTGAAGAGGTTAGACCCACCAATTGGATATGCAAAGGGCAATAGACGGTCTTGGGGGTTGGCTGGAGGGGATGACGCGGCGTCTGAGTTGTCACAGTTGGAGGACAAAGCCATCATTGCGAGTGCAGAGAGGACGAAAAAGGAAGAAACGAATTTCATGGTGAGGTGTTTAGACGAGTTGAAGGGACTACTTTGCTGCGTTGGAGGGCAGCCTTGCCAAGATGCGGAGGCTCTTTATACGCGTCCAAGCTCCCCGAGCGAAGGGCACTGAGCTGGGCTGGCCATGAGGGACTTCGGTGGTGAATAGAGATCCCGAGCCTGAACGATGAGCGGAAGTTCCTGAAGAAAAACGAAGGAATCGCGGATCCGGTCCTAGTATAACTGCGGAATGACAAGACAGACACGAAAAAGACCAAGCGTTTGAGCGTCGGAACCGTATGAGATCATTTCCTATTTTTTAGGATGAGATGTTGTCATTCGAGAATCGGGGCGATGGTAAGACTTGTTGGTTGATTCGTCCCATGCGGATAGAAATCTCTCCTGAATCTTCTTTGTCCTGAAACAATGATGATCATACTTTTTACCAAAACTCGAGAGTTGACCGATGGCCGCTCCGCTATGCTCGAACGATCTCAGTGACAGACTGGCTCTGTAGTACTAGTAGGCACACGCAATAGCCTTGTACAATTTTGAGTGCGTCAAAAAGCCACTGTGAAAATATGTGAGATTGGATTGTGCGGAGACTTTCAGTCGGTGGGGAAGCTTCAGGATGAACAGAAGGGTCCATCAGCCTGCGTCTATCGGTGTTGGTCCTGGAGGTTCTGTTGGGCGCTTGAGTAGGCGACGCCGCGGAGTTGAACCCAGCATCTCAACCAATTCTCAGAACGCCACCACACAAACAGGCCACCATCTTCCTTGTACGGCCTTCTCAGAATTACCTCAAACATGGTATGGAACCTGCGAAGTCGACCCCACATTTCACCCATCATCATCATGATCGTCTACCTTAGGTCCTTATGATACTTACATCACGCTGATCGCGCCCTCCAGGCTCCAACGCCATGTCCTGGCACGCTGGCCCACCGAGCAATTCCTAATGTGACTTTCGCGCCGCCATCCTCTTCTTGAGATTCTGAAAGAAGCCGTATCACGGGCGCCAGAAGCTGGAACAACACCTGGCCTCGCGCTCCATCCTCAAACTTCACGCGTCCCGTCTGACCTTCAAAGCCTCAGGCCTCAACATCAACCCCCAACCCCCCAGCCCCATCCTTTGTCGGTTCGATGATGAGAATCTCTGCGGGGATTCCCAACCGCTCTCGTAGGGCACAGATAATCCACTACGAACGGATTGCCTTTCGACTACTTTGCATCATCAACACCCTCTTGATATTCATGCTCTTCCGGGCACGGGTCATGAAGGCATCCTCGAGTCCAATATACTGTGAGTTCCCGGTCTCTCTACTTCACATCACAGAAGAATGACCTTGGCGTTTTCCTCAAGCCCCCGCCGAGCGTGTCGTCGAGTATGAGATCAAACGGTTCAACACCGGTTTTCTCAACGAACCCCAGACGGTCTTTCAAGGCCCCCCCACCGATGCGATGGATGCTGCTTGGCTTGAACTGTATAAAGGCGAGTTGCTACAATAACCGTGTACAATGCCTCTATACTTACCAAGGAAGATGTTTCTGACAGATAGCGTCTCGTATCTCCTACCCCAGGAGGCCCGTCAGTTGATTGACCCAACCGTCCTCGTTCCCGGAACGAATGTGTATATCGGTGAATTGGACGTATTTCATCAACTTCGCTGCTTGGTGTGTACGTAGTCAATATGCCATGATGCCCAACTAATTTTCCGGACAGGATATGATTCGTATGTCGGCGTACCCTCATCGATACAATAGCTCCGCGCAAGGCATCTACCATGGTGGCATCATGCCGATGAGTCGTGAGGTGCAGCTCAGGCATTGCGTTAATAGTGTCCGGCAGTCGTTGATGTGTTCTGCGGACGTGAGCGTGAACACGTTTTACAACCTCGATGACGGGCATCCATTTCACCGGTTCGACCAATTGCACACATGCAGGAATTTCGAGAAGATCAGGGCATGGGCGTTTGAGCGACGCATCGGTTCAATTTGGCATGAATGAGGTCGCATTACGTAGGTTCCTGTCATTCAATTGCGATCATGATATGCACTCTGTATTGAATTACTTCCCAGAATGAGAGTCAGCTTCTCCGGAGTTCTGAAAATTCCTATCATCCTCTACTACATGATCTACTCTACGATTGATCAGCCTCTCACCAGTCTGAGGACTGTTCTATGTTCATCACCGTAGAGTCGACGAACTCTCAGGATTGGATTGACAAGAAGCTCGGTCTCGGTGCCCTCGCCGACGCCGACGATGACGATGACGTGGTCTACGGAACGAAGTAATGGTAATGTGGTCTCAGCTCTCCCAAGCTGGAATTTCTCGCAACCACCCCGTCCCTCAACTTGAACGCTTGAAGACGCTGCCCCGTCACTACCATGTTCAAAACTATTAGGCGATGCTTTGCGGAACCTGCTAGTACTCAATCCATCGAACTCGTTGAGCATGGCTTTGACGCTCTTCCACCTGACGCTGACCACGAAGATACCCGGTGGCATGAGCCCATCGATCGCAGTGAAGCCACCATCCTGTCTCCGATGTTCTATCTAGCGGGAATCCTCTTCCTGCTGGTTACCAGCATTGCGATGACCCAGGCGTTGCTCACCCACGCACCTGTACCTGAAGTCTTTCGCGAGCTGCTGTACAGTACGACGACTTTTCCCATCGTCTAGTCTGCCCAGACGACTCATTTTCCTCACCTTTTACTAAACAGCACCTGCAGAATCTCTACTTGAATACGAGCAGATCCGTTTCCATACTGGATTTCTTGACGAAGAGCAGCTGTCTGCATTCGATGGCCCGTCTACGGTTATCATGGACCAGGCATGGTCCGACCTGTATGACACTCAGAAATGTAAGTGTCCTCGATGTTTTGCCAGCCATTGGTGCCTGTTAGCTCGCTTGGTGTTCTCCAGATGCTATAGTCGCCTTGATTGAGGAGGAAAATAATCGCCTTGCTGACCCCACCATCCCGTTTTTGGGAAACCGTTCTCAACTGTATGGTGGCTTAGATGTCTTCCATCAATTGCATTGCTTAGTACGTTGACATCCCTGTCCACCATGGTCGCGGCTTTTCCTGGACTCATCTTCTTGAACGCGTTCAGGACTACGTTCGTCATCACCTCGAGCCGGAACGCTACAAAACCAATCATCACCATCACCACATGCGCAGTGTTCCCCGCCCATCGCGACCAACCAAAAANCGTCCCAAACGGCGTCACGTACTTCCCAGAAGATGAACATGTCGCACATTGCATTGACATCCTCCGCCAATCAGTGATGTGCTCTGCCGACATCAGCGTGGTGTCTTGGTTCTTGGATGTCGATGAGGGCTCGAAGAAGCACAAGGATGCACGTCCAAACCTCCGACCTCGATTCAACCAGAAAAGGATGTGTCGAAACTTTGAGAAGCTGAGGGAATGGTCGGGATCGAGGGCTCCGGGTGTAGTGGCGACGGGAAGTTCTGATTCAAGAACTACATCGATGTCGACGATGAATTAGCCAATACAGTCAATGTCAGTCGCCCAGGAAGAGGAAAAGATTGTTCCCATCGAGCACGTTTTACCAGGACCGAAATATCGCAAATGTATACCCTTCCCGCCCGAGGATCGCTGAAGCTTCGAAACAATTCAATGCAAGTGTGCATGTGGATAAGTAAGAGGTGTGTTCTCCGCCGTTATGCTCATACCGGATCCGCGATCCCTTCACCAGCCACCCTCAGTGTTCGGGCTCATAGTTCTTGATTCCATGCGATCATCCGATGATGTCAACTACCTCCAAGTCAACGACGTCAGCTCTCAAAGGATTCGTATAAAGGGCGCTTCCATTTCGCCAACCTTCGATCTCAAGGCGTTCAACACCCTTCTTGCAACATTAACCTCACCATCTGAACTCACTCTCATAACGATGAAGCTCGCTGTTTCTCTCGTTTCTCTCTCTACGCTCGCCGCCATCGTGTCGTCCACCACCTGCGAGGACTCAGGCGCCGTCGACCGCATACTTCCCTTTGCGTACCCCGTCGGTGTGTAACCTTCCTTGCGCTTTCTACATCGCCGTCACATTATTGAGCATTGATGTCATGTACTCTATCTTCTAGGCAAGGATATCCCTGCCCCATTCCCGACCACCAAGAATGAATTCAACGTCGCGCTCACGACCGACTTCGATCGTTGCATTCCAAAAGGGAAATCTTGTCAACCCTCTTATATCAAAGGCGCCATCCCCTGCTGCCAAGGAAGAACCTGTGTTCCTGTAATTTTCGGTGTTGGAGGGTGGTGCTAGGTCAGTCAACACGATCCATAAAATCTACTCAACTTATCCCTGGCCTTCTCGGATGCTAACCCACTCCCGGAACATAGATACTCAAAATCCAGTCAGAGTGTTCTCTGGGGAGAATCACCAGTAGCTAGAGCGCTTTGTCCTTAATCTGTCGACCTCCGTTCTTCCAATAGTGTTTATCAAAAAAATGTCTGAAGTTCTCTTGTTCGTACCAATTGTTGCGCAGCATCGCCATCCCAACCGATGCCTTCCATCTCTACACTCCGTATTCGTTGTTCTTCTTATGCGGAGTATGCAATGATAAGACACTGGGCCCACGGCTTGATGCTTGCTCTTCGCATGGTCCCGCATCAAAATTCTGACGTCTCAACGCTCCTGTCTCCTACTCTAAAGCCCCTGGATTCGGGACTCGAAATTTGGACGCCGAGGCGCTCCTACCAAGCTCCTACAACAAGTGAACTACATCCTTCTTTGCCTGGTCCAATGCCGATTTCAAGGTTTCTGCTATGTAGTACTGAAGCCTGTCATAAACACACCTCGCGCATACGACGAAAATCAAGGACATTGGGGAATTCGGTTAGCTTACGGTGGCTTAATCCGCATCCCCATAGTAAGGTTTGTTCGTCGAACATCTGAGATCTGATATTCCTAAACAATCAAAGATGATCGAACCTCGAGCCCTCCCATTAAAAGGGACTGTATACCTGTTAGGCCGAAACCATCTCTTGTTCACCCCCCACTTCTCGTCGAGCTGTGCTCTTCGCACATTCACTCTCCTATCTATCACATTGCGTTATGACTGGCTCTGCAGACCCGGGTCAACGTAAGCCTTTTCGAACTTTCAGTCCAATCTACTTCTCAATTCCTTTGGGTTCGAAGGGGACCCCATCGTCCCTTTGGTCGTTCTTTTCAACGTGATCCAATTTCTGGGGCTCTTCCTCCTCGCCGTCATAGTTATTACCGCGCGGCTATCTCGATCCATTCGCCGCACCTCTGCTTGGTACAACTTCCTTCTCACGTGGATGCTGTCCTGTATATCCTACCTCTTCATCGTGGGCTACCAACTGGATACACCACCGAGCTTTGGTGTATGTTTATTCCAATCCATGCTTGTCTACGCTGCTCCTGTTGTGTATGTCCATTCACTAGCCCGTCTGGCGTCATCCTCGCTTATCCAGTGACTCAATAGGACCGTAACAGCTGGTCTGTCTTTTTCCATTGAGGTATGTACTTGCTCCAGATCAGGATATCAGCTCCCCCATACCCAACTTCATCAGATGTGGCGTATTGTCACAGGTGCAACGTCGGCAAGACATCCATCAACTCGGACTGAATACCTGGTTTGTTCCCGCGTTGTTTCCAAAGATGATGCCAATCTAAGTTCCGTGATAGCTCCTAATTATGCCTTACATTTTCCATCTGTTAATCTGCGTAGAAGTTCTCGCCGTGAGTTATGATGGGTCTTGCATATTCTCTCTGTTCGCCTAACCCCCTTCTAGTTCGGGTTAGCGGATAAATCTATCGTCGAACGCGACACGACACACATGTTTTGCCATCTAAAAGCTCGCATCCCGTTGGTGACACCCACACACCCCATTCTGATACTCTTGATCTGACTGTGATCTCATCACTCGTAGGTCCATTATCACTGCCGCGGTGGTAATAATCACCATCGTTGTTGCACTCAGTTTCTACGGTACATTTCAGATTCCCCTGAGTAATTATGGCACAACGTTGATCGAGTTTGTAGTATCGACAGCCCTCTACTTACGAAGGCATTGGGCGGCTTTCCGAAACCTTGGGCGTGTGCGCGCTCTTGGGATGCGAAAAATGCTAATTCGATATGGCATCTTCTCTGTATTACCAACCCTTGGCCTGGTGTAAGCACGCTTTCGCTGCTTTTACGTTCCTTAATCTCACCTCTTGGATAGATTCTCCTTTATACGAATATCGGCGGGTCTTTCTGGAATAGGTGATGATTTGTTGACGCTTGCCGTCGGCCTACGTGCGTTCCCCACTAGACCCATGTTTCTTTCATCTACTGATACACTTTTCCGTGTTAGTCCCCGTCGGAGCGGCTTTAATCTTCGGGACTCAGGGCGTGAGTACTATGACTAGCACATCTCCTATGTCCTTAATAAACTTGGGCTATCTCTAGGACCTCTTCGATGCTTGGAAGTTTTGGGGCAAGCGAACACAGGAGAAGACCCCGTTGCCCCTATCAACACTTGCAAAGCGTCAGGATGGAAGTGGTCACGGCGATATCATCGTGGAAAGCGCTGTGCAATTCGAGATATGTTCACCGGACTCTAACAGTGTTCAAACCTCATAGATATGAATTATATGTTTCAGAACTGAACGCGCCTCCGAGAGTTCCACATCCTGGAGCGTAAACGGGTCAAGTACTTTGAAGAAACACTCATGGAATACAACTAGTTTATCACCGTCGATGGCCGATACCATTACTCAGTGGATTGCTCATGAACCCATCTGCGGCTGGAAATACGCATCCCCGACAGCTGCCTAGAAGGACAACCCATATAGTATAGTCACTCCGGGCCTCACTTTCACTTCGAATCGCCGACGCTCTTTCCTCGCGGGTAGCGGAGTCTCATTCCACAGTAATCATTTAGCAAGCCATGCGGCTCTCAGCAAATACGGTGCTGTGTTTCAACTGGCGGCACCGTGGTATCGTATTCCTTTTTCCCGTACTCAATCATGCCAGTCCCTTGGAGAAGCCACGAGTATTCACGAATTCACGACACTATATTTTGCTAGCGACGTCGCTAGCTTTGGTGCGCTAACAGGGGCACCTATCGCCGGGGCCTTACTGGGTCTATTGCAGTGGTTTAAGCCCTTCACTGTCAGTGGGGTAAGGTACTAGTAGGCGTCATACACTCCCCGCTAACATCACGTGCCCAACCGTGACAAATCCCAAAACGTTTGCGAATGGTCAAAATAATCGTGTCAAATATTTAACGCATGAACGTTAAGAATTCGCTTGCATACAATCACCGATATACAGTATATATACTTGTTGGTCATGTCTAGTGGAGGATAGCGTGCCCCAGAGCTACGTTGTTGCTCGAAGTACTGGGAGTCGGACGCAATGAGGAGCTTTGCCTCCTAGCCGTCCAAAACTGCCCCTGGTTTACACATCTTGCGGTACTCTTCAGTAACACTCAATTGCCACCCGGTGAGATGGGGCTTAAATCTCTCTTACAGTATATTCCAAGGTTTGAATGCAGGCGATAAGCTCAATTCCTCCTACACCCTATGATCTCAGCAACTTAAACTATTTGTGACGGATTTCGAGTCACCTCACGTGATGTTAGCGGGGAGTGTATGACGCCTACCTTAAGTCCCTCGCGGTTTTCAACTTGTTTTCAACGGCTCTATATCGTTGATGACTCCGATCTTCGAAAAGTGGTAATAATTGATGGGGCTGGGTGCTTCCTCATGGCACGCCAGATGTTGTCCAGAAGGAGAGGTACATAAATTCTCTAGCGAAGGAGGACAGCGACTACATGCTTGGACTACAGAGTATACTGGTCAGATACACACATCAAGCATGAGGTCGAGGGGGGTCGTAAAGGGGAGCTCCTATGTTGATCGAGGGCCCAAGACACGCGCTGCCTTCCCTTGTCTGTTTTTGTAGAAGACTATATCTCCTTCATCTTCAACAAAGCAGCACTGGGTAAATGTGCGGTAAAGAGCCCTGAATGAATTCTTTCGAGGGGCAATGAGATCAAGGCTTTTGGGTGCAAACGTTCGAGATTCAGCTCACCGTAGGATCATAATTATAGTCTTCCCCTAATACAGCCTTGACATGTTCGGTCACTTCTGGCAAGTTATCTGGAAGTGACTTGTTCATTTATCTGCCTCGGAAGGAGGGAAAGAACCTACAGAACGGAATCGATGAGAAGAGATGGTGACTGATGTGATCATGGCTGATGTTGTGAAGGAAGAATCGTCCCGCCCAACCCAGCAAGGGACGGTCAACAGTTGAAATAGCTCCACGGAGAAAGGTCCACTCGTTCCCTCGATAATAGGGCACCGTTGGGTCAGAATGATGGAGGAATGTCAACATCACGATCCCTTGAGTCCACGATCATTAAGATGCACGTTTGGAGGAAGCATTGGACCCACAGTGGTTGGTCATCTGTGCGAACCGAAGTCAAGAATTGGCATGCTACGGCAAGAAGAACACGGACCATCCATGGAACAAGGAAAATTTTCACGAAGTCGTAACCGACTCGTGTGATGATGTGTTGAATTGAAAGCAGCATGATCAGAAGTCCAATATCAGATATAATAATGTCGCGGTATTCATTCGATTTGAAAAGACCGCCGTAAGGCTTGAAATGCTAAGATGCGAGTGAGCTCAAGTGGATGTGCTTGGACGTGATATCCTTACGTTGGCACCTTTGGGATGGCGCGACGAGCCCAAGATGTTCGTGGAGAGATACGTGTGCAGGCCAAATATCTGCATGAGCAACATCCGCAGTAGGGTATAGAGTGGGGCTTCTTCGAATATTTCTTGATAGTCAACAGAGGGAAGAAGACCTAGATCTGTTCTGGTCCTCGGGATATAGTTTTCATCTCGTTCCATGGATGCTGTAGCTTTCTGATGAATTGTCAGGCGGGGGGTCAAGAAAAGACCGGGAAGGTGAGAAGGACGGACGTGATGTGCGCGATGTGTCGACCGCCAGGAATAGTACGGGACGAGCAGGGCCTAACGAAGGATATCTACAATGAGAGCTGAAGACGAGACTTTCTATGGGAAAACCGGGCTCACGGTGTGGAGTATGAACCCGATGATATGGTTGAACCATGCGTAATCTGAAAGTGACCCATGTCCCGCGTCATGCGCTGTCCAATCATTAGAGTTGAATTCTAAAATACAAACGAAGGTCATACCAAGAATCCATAAACCCGTCAGGACGATGCCCTGGCAAACCCAATAACAAAGCCACAGCCCCCATCTCAGAAGTGGATTGAGCAAGCTGAGGGCATAGGAAGGGCTACTCGGGATATAAACCCCACAGAGGGAGTCAATCCTCGTCGCTAGATGCCAAAGGAGAGTCGCAAAAGCAACGTCCCTCAAAACGTAGCCCAGGCTCCTCCATGTCGACTTTTGATGAAGATGTTTTGGGACTGCAGCGCGTATCTGCGCCAATGAAACCTATTGGGATGGATTGAATAAGATACCATTTTGAAGGCCATTACGACTGGCCTTTGAAGGTACAAAGGGCCTATCTTTCCTTCGTTGATACTCTTCACTGTCTTCAAAGAGGGAGCGAAGTGGCGCAAACATTACAGCGAGGCCAGGCCAAGATACACGTCTTACCAGCGTCGAAAGTTCACGACAAATATGGGGGGAAGGGATAAATATACCTCGGGAAACCCCAGAGATGATTCGGCCTAAAGGGGCCCCATGTGTGGGCGTTCGAAAGTAATTTACTACTTATCGAGAACGCAGACTGCAGCATGTGTGTACTTGGCGATGTGTGATCAGTGACGCTAGGTTACTCGGGCCTTGGGAAGCGGTGGGCTTCGAGAACCCATCATCACGGCAGTAGGCTGCCGGCAGCAGGCGCTACAATTATGCGAACGCAGCAGCTCGGATAGATCACGGACTTTAGTAGATAGCCCGCTTACAACCGTGCTCGCATCGTATGCACGAGGAGATATGTAGGTACGCGAGGAGAGAGAAGGTCGAAGCTTGTCAATGACAGCGCCATATATTGAGTTGGTGCGGTGACGGTCTTGTCCTAACAGAAACCCCCATGAAGACTGCGCCATATGAGCCAATTCCTTCATCATGGTCTGTTATGATGGGTATGGTATAAAGTCATCGACTCACCGATTCCAGGACGATCCATGACGTTCGAAAAATGATTCCGCCGGGGCTCTTCGAGCGGGACGCCAAGAAGGGACTTGCCTACATTGCACGCGACATCACCATGCTTGTTTTGTGCGCTGTAACCATCAGGGGGACTAGAAGCTTGTTAGCTAGTCAAACAAGCTTCCATCCAATTTTCAGCAACGCCTTGACAGCCGGAGCATGGATGGCGTAGCGAGTGCCATATCTTTCTCAATGGTGAACAATGTGCTCATCAATGAACGGTAGTTGGTGGTTCACCGGATTGATATTAACTGGGCTATGGGTACTGGGCCATGAGGTAAGGAAACCCGACCAGAATTTTGGATGGGTCGCTGATACGGTAGTCGTCATAGTGTGGACATCAAGCCCTGTTTCAGCAGCGTTGGGTCAACAACCTGATTGGGTTTGTCAGTACGGACGTTAACGTTAAGGCCTGACAAGCCACTGACCAGTCATCACTATGATGCTCTAGACAATCCACACCGCTCTTTGGACACCATACTTTAGCTGGAAGATATCCCATCACCGCCACCATATGGCCAATGCATCCATGGAAAGGGATCAAACATACGTCCCGAAGACGCGTTCTGACCTAGGCCTTCCGAGCGAAGAATTGGCCAATGATCTGACATATGAAGAAATACTTGGGGACACACCGGTGTACACAATGTTCATGCTCATACGACAGCAGATGCTCGGGTTTCCTGCCTATCTGAGTAAGAACATCTTGGCCTAACAATGGACATGATTGGCGACTTACATCGACACACACACCAGTGTTCAACATATCAGGTCCTAAGGGATATCCTCGTTGGACCAACCACTTCAATCGTGCGTGTTTGTCGGTCTCATCCAGCCCTGTAACTGAGTGGGCTCACTGTAGCCAACGCGGCCATCTTTGGGCCCACACAACGATGGGCAGTCGTGGCATCAGACGTGGGGTTGATGTTCATGGTGTGGGTCGTTTCCCTTGCGTGTGGTAAATTCGGCGCAAGAGATGTCATACTATATTATGGCATTCCTTGGTTGACAGTGACTAACTGGTGTTCGTCGCTTTATGTCACTGTGCGTGGGCGGCATCACTGATGTGCATCCAACAGTTATACTCATAACCTACCTTCAACACACATCCCCTGAAATACCCCACTATCGTCGAAGAGGATGGACATTTGTGCGAGGCGCAGTGTCTACCATCGACCGGGACCTCCTGGGATGGCAAGGAAGATTCTTCTTGCATGGCGTCGCTCATTATCATGTTGTTCACCATGTTCGTGACATGCCTTCTTTCACCCGCGCTCGGAGTTGAGGCTGACATTGAGTTCAGTTCTTTCCGAAAATCCCATTCTGTGAGAACGAGTAGTGCTGAAGTTGCTAAATAGCCTCACCTGCTTCGACTAGATCACAGCCATGAAGCTACCGAACATGTCAAACGTGGTTTAGGTCACCACTATCGATATTCAGATGAGCCAACGTTGAAGGCGCTCTGGAGATCGTACAACCAATGTCAGTTCGTGGAGGACGAAGGTGAGCGCACTCGGGTCAACGTCAAACAAGCACTCAGGTTTAACACCGTGACCAAGGCGATGTCGTTTTCTATAAAGATAAATTGGGCCGCGAGTGTCGATAAAAGATTCATATTGCGTGTATATCCAATCCTAACGATGTTGGACGCGTCTTCGAGAGCGGCAGCCATGATGTAAGACCAATAAACTGATTCGTTTCGTCTAATGAAGGAAATGGCACATGACGAAGCTGGGCTCATGCCATCGTGTATGATCTAGTGCTTGGCCTCCTTCTCCGCCTCAGCAATGTATTGTCGGATGCTGCCCATCCTATGGAGTCAGTACGTCGATAGTTCAACCAACATGCTCAAAATACGCACAATTGCTCTTCCTCACTGGAACGGACATACCCGCGCAACATTGCGGTATTAATGGGTAGGCAACCGAAAATGTGAGAGAAAACGCGCGTTTTCATCGTCAGTTCCGTTCGCAGGTCTCACAAGATAATTGATGCGCACCTCGAGCTGGCGTTTATTGGAACGGCCTCCTTCACTGTCTCAATCAACGTTTTCCCTGGTGCCGGTTTAGGCTCTGGCTTGCTTCCTCCAGAAGCAAGTTTGGCAGCGCCCAGTGTCGCAAATATGGTTCCGAGAGCAAGGTACTCTGACTTGATAGCACGACCGAGGATGACGCTAGGTTTGTTGGGGTTCATGGCCGGTCATAAGTGCGGAGGTCGGTGGACACAGAGAATGACGGAGAGTTTTGGAGAATTTCGTTTATTGAGAATGTCAGTTTCGATGGCCTCGTGAAATTCAGCGAGGAACTCACTAAGACATTTTGGAACCGAAAGGCTTGAAGTTTGGAATGGGATACGATGAAGCACGTCTACGGAGTGGTGCGGGAAAGAGCGCGGGAGTTTCTCCTGATCGTGGGAAAGAGTTTCTCAAAACATGCGTGGTTAGGCGCTGCGCCAAACGGAAGCGCCAAACTAGCTTTGCCTTGACAAACGGTCTCACTCAACGTCTATCCTTTAGATTCCTCGCTACGCTCGACGCTTGTTAAACGTGTACTTGGCTCCTATGTGCTTATCTTCGGTTAACTCGAACTCTGAAATGAATCAATGATCCATTGATGACGGACCCACTGACATGGGAAGCCAATGTGACTGTCATCTTCTTATCGCCTGTTCTTCGCACCGCTGCCTTTGTACTGGGCCGTGTGGGTTTTTGATCTCGTAAACGGCTTCTGGCAGTCGTTTCTGATATAAAGAGGGCCACGTGGTCTGTATCCTCGACATTTTTGACTCTATTCGACGAGTTCACCTGCGGAAAGTATTCCTACGCAGTTCTCTCTTGTCTTTTTGGCTTGGACGCGTAATCTTGAAACCCATGTCAAACGACGGCGGAGGCAAAGGGAGAAGTGCAGAGGAAGTGGCGGATTTCCAACTGATGTCATGGTGCGCTCAACTTATTTGAAACCATCATCTGAAGATAGACTTACTGACCCGTTCGTTTTGATCAATCTAGGTCGCTGGAGGACGTCCGACGCGCTATACCGCCCCATTGCTTTGAACGAGACCTCCGCAAAGGACTATCATACCTTGCGAGAGATCTAGTCATGGCCAGCGCTGCTGGGTTTCTCGTGTTCCAGTCAGAGCGAATCTCGAACTATTTTGCGACTTCGCCTACGGGTCCCAGTCAAAATACAGCGGCGGCTGTTTATTGGCTTTGCTGGGCTACGTAGTAAGTCTTCGGATAGCATCGCACCTTCGTCCCCCAGTCAATTTGATCATTCAGTTGGTGGTTCCAGAGTTTGATATTTTTGGGTATCTTCGTCATCGGACATGAGGTATGTTCCCTCCCCCTCTGCTGGGAACTTCACAAGGCAGAACTGAAATATATCATCACAGTGTGGTCATGGCGCATTTTCAAAGTATCAAACTGTGAACGATGTGATCGGATATGTGCGTCGCGGCTTCTGGCTTTCCCATAATCACCATCTGACTTATTAGCTAGATCGTTCACTCCTGTCTTTGGATCCCGTACTTCAGCTGGAAGATCACACATCACGGACATCATATGGGACACGGTTCAATGGAACGCGATGAGGTGTTCGTCCCGAGCACCCGGTCAGAACTTGGGATCCCCTTCGCAGCCACTCGCAGTCAACTTGGAGAGATCCTGGGCGAATCCCCCATCTACACGCTTTTCATGCTAATCCGCCAACAATGTCTCGGGTTTCCTGCCTATTTTCGTATGTGCGGGCTTATGGTCAACCTTCCAATGTACTGACAAGAAGCCAGTCCTTAATATTTCGGGGCAGAAACGGTACCCTAAATGGACCAACCATCTCAATCGTAAGCGTCACTAGTCGCCGGAGGATAAGGCTTTGAGTTGATGGTTCGCGGTTCAGCTTACGCAGCGTTCTTCGCCCCGTCTCAGCGAACGTCCATCATCCTTTCAGATCTAGGCTTGGTTTTTATGATAATCGTAACATGGACATGCTGCTCTGTGTTCGGTGGGATGAACTTCTTGAAGTACTACGGGGTTCCATGGACTGGTATGATGCATTGGTGTGAGTTGCTATGTATCTCACAGGACAATGCTCAAGGCTCATATATAGTGCTTCGTGGTTATTTTGATCACTTATCTCCAACATACCGCGCCAGACGTCCCCCACTATCGAGGTAAGAGCTGGACCTTCCCTCGTGGGGCAGCGGCTACCATAGACAGAGACATATTCGGGTGGCAGGGGGAGTTTTTCTTCCATAACGTCGCCCACTACCATGTCGTCCACCATGTATGTACACGGCACTTCTAGTGCCGAACACAGCCGCTCACGCAACCTACTTAGTTTTTCCCCAAAATGCCTTTNCTGTGCGTCTTCTCCGGCACACTGACTACCTCACGACATCCAACTGAAGGATGAATCTTTGCTCTCAGATAACGGGAAGGAGGCCACGCGTCACCTACGTGCGTTCATCGGGGAACAATACTATAGCCATGATGGCCCAACCTTTAAATCTCTTTGGGATGTTTATAACCAGTGCCAGTTCGTCGAGGACACAGGTACGTGCCTGCGAACAGATAAACGGAGCAGGGACTGAGATCCACTATTAGGTGACGTCGTCTTTTACAAGGATAAACATGGTTGTGCGGTGCGGGAGGATGTCAACATCGCAAGAGAATAGCGCCCTTTGTAGATGGGCTTACCCCGCGAGGACCCACGCATCAAGTAATCAGCTTTGAACTCATAGCTCTGTGTGCTGAGCGTTTTCGAGATCTTTCTGATGGTAGAGTAGGCTGATTGCCTCATGTCGATGACCTTGGTGTGTTGAATATGCGCCCCTTCTTCGCTCTTATAGGGGACACTCCCCAAGGTCATGGACCTAGTCGCATTCTCCCCTACGAAGACTTTATTCTCTTTCTTCTAAAAATCTCCTTCGCGCCCTCCATCCTAAATCTTGATGATCTGTTGGTGGGGGGCCACCGGCCATTAAGCTCGCGTAGTCGATGCTGCCCCTTTGATGCCAGTGAAACAGGCTGGAGGTACATATCCTCGAGTGCTGCCACACGTCAGATCATCGGAGCGCTCTCCAACTCACCCCCTTAACATTTCTAGACGAATATGTCTCCGAGCGGTGCAGAATTGATCATTCCACAGATGTAGGTTGGCCTCCCGTCCTCATCCCAATAACAGTTCATCATGGTCATAGGACAATTCAAAACAATGTGGAAGTCTGTTCACTAGGTAGGTGGTGTATAATGCTCGCCACTCGGACGCCCTAACCGCGGACCCGACTTGTAGTGATATTCTACCACGACTTCTTATTGACTTTCGGCCTCGACGTCGAGCGTTTCTGGAAACGGCCCAAGCTCTCTCTCGTTACACTCTTGTTTTTCTTGAACCGTTACGGACTTCTTCTCGCTTATATCCCGACGCTTGCTATCTTGGTACGACCGGAGTTTCTTTACCATCCCAAAGTACGTTCATCCTCCTCTGGGTCAACATCTAAGTTATTTTGTCGGCTACTAGACGTGAATCCAGCTCAACATCCTCAACGAAATATGACTCAATTTTGCCCTTAGTTGTCATATTTTCCATAATGAGTTCGCCGCTATCCGTCTTGCAGTTTCCCATTCGGTCATCGCAGGTGCGGTAGTAGTAAAAGTTCGGGACATCATCGAGGGTCATCGCTCATTCCAACGTCTATTAGTCGTGCTCGTGGTTCGAACGTCCGCGCTGTACTTGAACAAACGCCGCGTAGTCTGTTTCCTCTCCTTGCTTCTCATTGGCATGGTTGTCAATGGATTTGTATGATTTCTAATTTCGTTTCGCCCTTGTTTGGACGGCAACTCCCTAACCCATACATATCCTTCAGACACTTTGGGGTCAGATTATGATGTCCCCATCAAATGAACCCGGGACACAAGAAAAACTGTGCATCAATGTGCTCAACCAATTGCAGTAAGTGACCGACTGTTCTTATGGTACTCATCCTCAATATCTTGCGCAGGGGTGTTCGTGAGTAATGGGAGCTAATTTTCGTCTCGTTTGGTTCACCTTCTCCGGGACAGAATTCGCAGGGATGTGGGTTGGGCTGCTAATACTCGACATGGCAGTGTTCTCCCTCACTCTTAGGAAAACACTTGCCCTTCTCCGCGAGTGCCCAAGTAGCGGCAGTTTATGGTCGGGCATGATGCGTGATGGTGAGTTACCTTGACAAATGGTGCATAGTCTCATCGAACAGACGAGTTTATGTTTATCTGATATAGGTGCTGTTTACTTCGGGTCTAGGTCGTCTCCTTGAAATAAAATCGCTCCCGTTCTGATGGCTAGCTATTCTTAGTGTCCTCTCTATCACGAACCTCACCAACATACTGATGCTCCTTGTACGTACCTTTCCGGTCCAAATGAAAAGCTCAATTTGATATCTTCTTTGCTCTAGCTCGCTCCTGTGCGTTCCTACCTCGTACTGAAGGTGTTGCTTGCTCACAACCCTCATGCGCCCCAACATCTCTCAGCCTGCTCTGAAGACATTGTTGGCGGATTCCATCAATATGTAAATCCTCACTTTTCGAAACACAGGACTGTGGTCTAACGGTTGCATGCTTGTAGACTTGCGGCCACCATGATTTCACGACTCATGCTAAATTTACGCGACACTTCCATCATGAAGCTAAAAGGGAGCACAACCGTACTGGTGCTTAGCGGGCCAATTCAGTTCGCAGCGGCGACGACGACGGATATCAGCCTTAGTCCTGACTCCCCCAAGGTATCTGGTCAGCCCTTCAACGCGGAGTATCCTCCTACCATTGTCTGACTGCAGCCTTTCAAGATATTGAGCTGGGCCTCAAAGACGTATAATCATAGCTTCGTTATCTACTCATCCATTCGAAGCAAATACACTGGGGCGTGGGAGATCATGGTTACATCCTTTCTCCCCGTTGTCCCTTATTCTCTAGGGCTCAATGTCAGAAATCCCGCGCATTGGACCAGGTCGGGAGCGCATGCCGCTGAGAATTCTTGAGCGCCAAGCGACCTGTGCGCACCAGTGGCTACCTTAATTTTGCCCGCATGGAGGGTATTCCTAGCGGTACTCAACAGGTCCAGCTGTGGTCTCCGTCGTGGTTTGTTGGTGGTTTGTTTACCTGATCTTCCAATTCCCCCCTAAATCACATGTTATCCATTTCCTCCCAACACCGTCACGGGTTTCGACAGTCCCTCATCTATCCAAGTGCTTCACACGCAGGTTCATCGCTTCATTGCTCCTCACCAAGCTTGTAAATGAAACCCTTCGTTTCTTGGGAAAACATGTCATTCTCGACGCGATTCTTACAATATTCTTCTGCCCTTCTCTCTTTTTCTTATTTTCATCCCTCATTCCTCTTGTACTACCCAAGCCACCACCTCCATACAAGATTCTCGAGTATAAAGTGCCATGTTCTCTCTACAAAGGCAACCCGACTCCGAGTTCTCCCACTTTCCATTTTCCAAGACCTCCGCTTCTTTCCCTTTCGCTCGGTTCTCCTGCTCGTCTTTGCCGCTGACTCTGACTCTGACTGACTGGCTGGCTTTGACACGGGTCTCATTTCCGAGATTGAGTACTGAAGCTGAAGTACTAACCGTCCGCCGCCGACACGAGTTCAACAATCCGATATAGACTCCTACTGACCAACATCGACACGCGTTCGATCCCATTTCCATTGATTTCGCCGCTGCGTATCGTCTCTCGCACTGTTACTTAGGTCATGCATGCACCCACACCCACACACCCACACACTCCGAAGACATCACAGCCCGGTCAGTCGGAGGTGACCAAGTCGTATTACAAACACACCTTTTCCATCGCAGTCTCCATCCTCAAATCATGATCATCCGTTGCTGATGAAAAACTACCAGGTGTCGCGCTGACCACATAGTTGATGCTTGATACCCATGAAACAGGCTCGAGGTACATATGTTGGAATACTTTATACCCAGCAGAGCGCTCTGTGACTCACCCCAGCCGCGTTTATAGATGAACATTTCTCTGAATGACGCAGGATTACAACTGTAGGTTCACAACAGGTCGACTTGACCTGCAGGACGCAATCCTGCCCTCATTACTAACCCATCAGCATCATAGGACTATCCAGAATAAAGTCGAAGTCTTGTCACTGGGTGCGTAGCATATTGCACTATGTATATGAATATTGAATGTGCTAACTGCGGACTCGGTTTTCAGTGATACTGTACTACGACTACATCTTGACATTCGATCTTGAGCTCGAGCGTTTCTGGAAACGGCCCAAACTTACTTTCGCCGCAATCCTATTTTTCTTCAATCGCTATGGCCCCCTTCTCGGTGGTGTTCCTACACTCGTTATCTTGATGAAGCCGGAATTCCTTCTCCACGGAAATGTATGGTTCATTTTTCTTTCACTCTTCCTTGTAGAAAACTCAGTGGCGTCTCACTGGACAGGCGTAAATTTAATCTAATGCATCCTCAAGCCAGAAATAACTTGACTCCGTCCTTAGCTGTCATGTTTACCACAACATATTCGCTGTTATCCGTCTTGCCGTCTCACACTCGGTTATTTCAAGTACAGTCATCCCCCATCGTTTGGGTCTGGGCGTTGTTGGTCATTCTAACTTGTATTAGTGATACTCGTGGTTCGAACGTCCGCGCTGTATATGCACAACCGACGTATCGTCCTCTTCCTCACTCTGCTTCTCCTTGGTATGCTTATCAACGGAATCGTATGTCCCTTTCCAATTATAACCAACACCGCTTAAGCTTATGGACGTTGTCTAGGTCCTTTGGGTTCAGGTTATCCGATCCTCATCAAATGAGTTTAGAGCTCCAGAAAACCTGTGCATCAATGTGCTCAGCCCGTCCGAGTGAGTGACGAATTATACTTCGCATCACAAACCCCTGAATGTCTTGCACAGAGGCGTTCGTGAGTACCTCAAGACATGCTCTGTCTCAGGTTGCTCATCTTCGTCTAACTAGAATTTGCGGGAATATGGGTTGGATTACTCATACTAGACATTGCAGTGTTCTCTCTCACTCTCAGGAAAACACTAATCCTTCTCCGGGACTGCCCAAGTACTAGTGTCAGTCTATGGTCGGGCATGATGCGTGATGGTGAGCTACCTTGTCAGGTCGTATATCGCGCCATTAAACATACAAACTCTTCTGATATAGGTGCTATTTACTTCGGGTATGAGTTCTTAGAGGACAACCACTTCAGCACTGATACCTAGTCGATCTTAGCGTTATCTCAATCGCCAACCTCTCAAACATATTGATGCTCCTAGTATGTACCTTCACAGTACAGTATCAGTGAAGAAACCCTGATGTGCTTGCTTTCAGCTTGCTCCTGTGTGTCTACTGTCCTCTATCCCTTACTCTATATACTAACATCCCTCAGGCAACCATGAAGACTATGTTGACTGATTCCATCAACATGTAACTTGTCGCTGGTCAAAAGATCAGAGTGTGTGGACTGACCGTTGTATGCCTATAGGCTTGCGGCCACAATGATTTCGAGACTTATGCTCAATTTACGCGACCCTCCCATCATGAAGCTGAATAGGAACACGACCATAACGGTTTTTAGCACGATTCACATCACCCAGGCCACAACTTCGGATGTAAGTATTAGCGGCTCGGACCCTGGTGGGCCCTTCCCTTATACGATCAATGTCCGACGATGTTTTTTNACCTTGCTTGCAAGGTCCCACCATGTCGATTCCTTCCTAAATAGGGCAAGCGCTTGCGAAGTTGGAAACACCGCTCTTTATTCTCACAGTACCCTGTACTTTCTCACAAATACCGAATTGCGTTCGACGTTTCAAACGACGTAGCTCACTCGACCGTTGAATCTCTCTCAACATCGAACAGAACGCCATCTTAAGTACATGGGACCTCTTCTACTTAATAAATTCTCGACACGAAAAATTTCTATGGCACTATGACCTCCTTGCGCCCCAGCACCCGACGGGGCATGTTGAAATCTATTGAGCGCCCATTCGACATTTCAGAAGGACAGCGACAAGTAGTTCAAGGGCGACGACCAAAAATCTTCCAGATATGACCCTAGGGACCCCTCCTGAACACCTCACCCCCATTTCATATCTCTCACAGCACAATCCCTTCCGTGTTCTCCCAAATGGCAGCTTCAACCAGTTGTTCCAGACGAACGAAGGTCAGTCCTCTGAAGCTATACGAAGTTTTTATCGCAAATCACTGACGTTATTCCTAGCCATCTTGAAACCTTCAAACGCGACCACAACCAGTTTATTCCCTTAACGCCTCGAATGCTGGTCTAATTCGGAGAAGCAGGCGGGTGGAGCACATCCTTCTTACCGAACTTCTGAATCTCGCCAACAGTTTCGAGGTCAGTGACCGCATCGCCCCTCCCAATTTAGGTAACGACAAACTATGGGTCCCTCATTCTAACTCCCTCCCCGCCTTCTCCCCCTCAAACCAGCACAATTGGTCGTGTAAGCCTCGCAAGATTCCCTTCTCAAGACAGATCACTCTCTCACATTTATTGAAGGCCAGTCTCATTCTTNNGCGGGGGGAATGATTCCAGCCGGTCCAGATGGCAACTCAAACCCAATGTTCGAACTATGGCTGTCGCGATGTCACATGTTAAGCTCTGGCGTACATATCATGATCAGTATTGTATCAAAGTCCGCAGACAAGCTTTGTACATCATCTAATCATCCAATACTTCATGCACCCATTGTTTTCATAGGTTGCATGTGGATTGGCTCTCCCTCTCAGCATGACGCGTCCAGCACTAAGTGGTTTATTCTCATCCGTGGCGACATTGAGGTCCTTCAACATAGGATTCACGGCCTCGCAAATCAAAGTTTCTTCAGACGGCATTCTCACAACCTGCGTGTCGTATGTACATAGGCCGTACTCTAGAACATGTACTTGCGCGCGAGGATAGATTGATGAACGTAAAATGTAACATCGATTATGAGCGACCAAAACAACAAGGCTACATGTGCAGGGCAAGCAAGGTATTTTTAATCGCCAAAGGCGATCCCTAGTCTGACAGCTAGATGTTGAACTGGGTCGCGCAAGGGCGTAGTTTGCTTGGAACCGGTTGCTCCGTGAGAGAAGTAGATACCCATATAGTCAGTATAAGTAAACCTTTCAGATAGCATCGAGATGTCTAGCTTCGCACCGATCACTTACCCCTTCGCCCCTATGTAGAGTAAGGTGGCCGAAGAGCCTGCGCGCCTATCAGTATCACTTATTCTTGACACCACCAGCCCATGACCGATGCCTGTCCGACTTGAAGCTATGCTACCTCGTGTCCAAGCTCCAGCACCATTCTTAGAGGATGGGTGGAGAGTAAACCGGTAGAAGGCTCTAAAACCCTGCTAGTCCGCAGTTTCCCAACCTCCCAACCCACCTCTCCCGCAATTTGGCAAACTTGACATGCGCACAATCGTTTGGTTTTGTGCAGGGATCACTGGGATCAATTCCGTTCGGGCCTACGATATAGTCAGAGACTACTCGGGCTCTACTTTCTTTGATGGGTGGGACTTCTATGGTTCATGGGACAACTTGACGTTGGGTGAGTATTGGGGATTAGTACATCATATGTTCATGGAGACTAACTAAGAAGTGTTGTTGTAGGGGACGTTTGGTGGCTGAACAGGGACGATGCATTCAAACAAGGGCTGGTATACGTCAATGGCGCTCAGCGAGCTGTCCTCAAGGTCGACAACACGAATAATGTGCCGTTCAACGAGAAGCGTGCTGCGCTGAGAATCACTACCCAGGAAGCCTACGCCGTTGGAAGCCTCTGGGTCTTTGATGCGGTTCATCTACCATTCGGCTGCTCTGTTTGGCCGGCGTTTTGGACGAAGGGGACTGGACACTGGCCAGAAACTGGTAGGTTTCTCCACTCGACTTCGAACGATAATTTTTTNGACGTTGGTTTTTCAGGCGAAATTGAGTGAGTACTTTCCTTTTCACCCTCAAAGTGTACCTTGATTTTCCCTCGAAAATAGTATCATGGAGGGCATCAATCTCATGACGGCAAACCAAATGGCTCTGCACACTCTTCCTGGGTGCACGCACACCACACTACCGAATCAACTAGGCACCTCACGCGAGATAGACTGCTCGTTACCCGCTGGCTGCGTCGTCTCAGAGAACATGCCGAACAGCTTTGCGCAGGGCTTTGCAAACGCAGGCGGTGGTGTCTGGGCCACGCAGTTTGACGTCAGCGGTGTCTAGTAAGTGGATCCCTTCCCGTGAAAGCATCATGGCTGACTTCGATCGACCCAGTATATGGTTTTGGAGTGTGAGTTTACCTTGCTTCGTGCTCCAGCCGTTCGTACATTAATACCTTGCGCCTAGCGGCCGGATGTTCCCCCTTCGCTAGCGCAGTCAACATCCACGTCCTCTCTCGACGTTTCGCAGTGGGGGCCGCCCTCAGCAAGCTACCCGTCCACCACATGCAACATCTCGCAGTTCTTTAGCCCTCAGCAGTTGGTCATCGACATTACGCTGTGCGGTATATGGTATGTCCAATTTTTTNCCTGACTTCACAAAGCTTCTTACCCTGTCCTTAGGGCTGGATTGCCTGAACAATACACACCTATGTGTGGTACCCAAGGACCGACCGGCCTTTGCGTATGTTTCCTCCTTGCGTTCTCTCGTACAAATACCATACTCACTCCGTACCGTCCTCATGCAGTATAATGACAATGTTGTTGGCCCCGGCGCTCGCTACAATGATGCGTACTTTGAGATCAACCACGTCAGAGCGTACACCACTGGCGGTGTTGCACCTACGCCCACAGCGGTAGGCTTCCGAGTGCCATCCTCGGAACGTAATGCAGATGCTACCACCATCGCCGGTTCAATAACAACTGGCGGGCTTTCCGAAGGACGAACGAATGGTTGTACAAACCCCCTTGGAACTGCTCGCCATCCGTGGTACCTGTGGGCCTTCTTATTCGCATCCTTGATCATCGCACTATGACTGGATAGATATAGACATCGCTGTGATAATATTATATAGACTCTTGTTGGCGTCATTTTCGTACCTTATCTTACCAGTAGTCTCCCTCGTAATACACTCTCGGATACTTCGTTCTGTCACGCGTGCCGTGGCGATATCCGTCGTCCGATGGGAAATACTATAACGATTCTAGAAGATTGCAGTAAACGTAGTGTAGACTACACTTGCTCGCATTCTCGAGCGGGAACATATCTAGCAAATCAACGATCACTGGCCGTCACCACTTTGTCAATATGGATAGTGAGCTATGCGTAGTCAGCTTCGGACGATGCATGCAAGATAGGTGGGCCTCTTACTGATTGGTTGTTAGCATGGCCTGTCTGAGGGACAGATGAAGCTGGGCTTCCGCCAATTGTTAGCTCGAGGGGAATCGACGTGACCCCAAATGTACGTTCACGAAGCGACTCGCGAGCGTTCAACGTCGCCAAGAGCGCATTGAGGGACACTGTTCCGACGGACTGAGTCTGGCTGGAAGGAGGGTTGAGAAAGGAAACCTACACTCGGGGAGAACGTAGTAGATCCCAAAGAAGGCAAACTTGTCCATCCACACGGCAAACTGCGTGAAAAGGAGCGGTTGGACAAAGGTTCAGAGTCGAGAAGAGGACTCACAATTATCAATTCGATGAGGCGACACACCCTAGAGTGAAGGGCGTGAACAAGGCCACAACGAGTGAGTCAACGATCTTACGTGGTGAAGAGACCTAATATGACTTGGTATGAGAGAGGATCTACACATCGTGGGTGTGAAAACGGCAAGTACCTGTGTTGATGGCGTAGATCATCAATGTATTGACCAGGACATCAGTGCTATGAAGATTGATTCAGGCAGAACGGGTATCAGTAAGGAGACAACGCACTTTTTGAAGCCAGTGTGGGATTTGACCAACAAATACACCATGGAACAGGCGATGACGAAGTCTGCAATGGCACCTGAGCCCATTCCAACGAAGAAAGAGTCCTACTGGTCTGTTAGTTGCAGGGAATCCGAAGACCATGCCAGAAGGAGCCAACCGCGAAAAGATATAGCTGAGACAACGATTCCATCCGGTACCTGGGAGAGAAGATCAGACGCTTCTGTCTTCAGCAAGAAAGTCTGATTGGGCCTACAATTTTACAGCACAAGCTATTGACGGCGGCTGAGGAAGCGATGTCATGGGATAGAGAACGAGTGCTTACCCAAACTTCCGCCTAAAAGTGATTGATCAGTAAGAGAGTGGTAATGGAGCGTCTTCCTTCTGCATACCCATTGATGTCAAGGTGAAAAGCAGCTGAAGAATGGGAATAGACGTCGAATCAGCGCTGAAGAGAGCCTTTCGTGAAGTAAGCCTGGACTGACAACGATGACTGGATAACGTAATTGTTTCTTGCTCACTAAAGGTCAAGTGGGTGAGCACACGGGGAAGGAACGAGGTGAAATGAGGGCTTACCGAGCCAAATACGGTGGGCGAAGACACTATGCAAGCATTAAATCCATTGGCATCACATGTTACTCTCAACAACAGAAACGCACGCACGCTCGAACGAGGGAGTCGCTGATAGTCTAGGGATGATTTCAGCTTGCTAAACCCGGTATCCAAGAGGATGAAAGCCTCACGGTGACCACTGGCATCGACTTTTTTNGATGATCCATAAACATAGTTTGTCTATCGTATGGGTCAGTCTCCTCAATGGTTCGCAGGACGGACAAGTGGACTCACGAAAAGCTTAGTACACAGGTAATGGACTCACTCCGATGGACCTGTTCCACGCGAGGTTGAGTTTCGGCGGCCAGGTATTGTACAATTCTGTTACCAAAGAGGAACCAGTAATTTCTCGGGTTTCGCATAGTTAGTCACTAGAAAATAGTACTGGATGTGGACGATGAAGGCTATGTGGATGCTGTCAACGATCCTTCAATACCGATTAGTGGGGGCAGGGCGGGAGGACGGTGACGACGTACCAAAGGAAGAATATCTGGACGAACAGACAGATGTGAGATAAATGTATAATTTGGAAGGTCTAAAATCGGTGACTGACGAGCGACTTGAATTGACACCGATCCCGATTTTTGTACTTGAAGTAGTTGAATGTCTGTAAGCTTGTAATCCCGTAGAGCCTGTAGGACATGAGGCATTAGAGTGACGCGGAAGAGAGATTGGTTGCGCGTGACCTACACAGCAGCAGCGAAAGTACCGAGTGATATCGAGCCAAGGTTAGCGTCGATAGAAGAGAGGATAGGATTTGCCATGTTATGTGGCTATCGAGTGACAGTCAGACATAACGGGTTTGACTTTGCTTTTAAACACATTGGGGGTCAGCATCATGGAGGGATGTGATGATAAGATCAACGGTAGTAAGAGTGGGACATGACATCGAAGAACCGCCGCTGTTCGCGCTGACCTCGGTCGATGAGTATTGCTTTTCAACCCTCATTGTGAGAGCTGCTGGGCGCATGAGTTCTACGGCAGCTCAAGTAGTCGAAAGTGACGGCGCCCAGGTTAACGAGGCAGTGAAGAATAGTTGCCGCGGCGATTTTTCAGAATCATAATACCGGGTCCGAGCGTTTCCCGAGCGTGCACTGCGAAATTTGATTATTTCGAATGGTTGTTTCTAGCCGTGACACTGTAAGTCAGACGAGTGGTAGATGGTATTGTCAATTTCACCAATGTTAGCATCGCGTGTCGCTCAACAACTTGAAGCTCGCTTGAACTTTGGAGTAGACCCATGGTCTAGAGTCTCTCGAACACGGATTGCAAGGATGATCTGGCGGGTTCAACACTATGGTAGCTGGGGATCTTGAAGTTTCAATTGCTGGACTATATCAGTATTCGAATTTGATTCGTATTGAACGTCTCGCGAGGATGAACGGTACCGGTGATGATCGATGACCTTGCGAAGACTCAAATATCCTGGGAATTTATTCCCCTTTAAGTACAAGTGCTTTTTCGGCGCCTCATCTTGTTGCTTGTGCTTGAGCTTGAGTACTTGAGTGCCAAAGTCGTCCCTCGGGTCTTCCGTGATAATTTCCTTTCTGTGCTTGAGAGTTCTCTGTGATTTGCTCTCGGGTCGCTGTCAGCTTATCTCCACCAAGCGTGATCCAGGTGTGTAGCTTTATAAGTCCTCCAAGACAGCGAAGTTTGTGAAGCTGATCGCCGTCCCAGAATCGTCGTTTGTAGATACACCGTGTACCTCGATTCAGCCAAAATCTTCAACTGCTTAAGTCTCCATCGATTTCGCTTGATCCGTTCAACGCTAGCATATCGCCTTCTCCGCCAGCGCGTTCCTACCACGGGAAGAACAAGCCCAGATTCAGAGATATCAAACGCCCACAACGCTCAAATTTTGAGAGGAAACGTCTGATGCCTCGTCCTGTTCTTATCCGTAACCTTTTGATCATCATATCACCCACTGTTCATCAACCATGGCACTCACGCCCACATTCTTGCTATACTCCGTATGCTAGTGCATCAGGTTCGCCGAGGCCGAGCAGATTCTGATAGGTACTAATTTGTGCTTCAAATAGGGCATTTCTCTACTGTGGGCTACGGTCTAGCTGTCTGAACAATGGCTGCAATCCACATTCCTTCAATCGACGCTAAACTTGGTGCCCTCTTCCTCGCCGACAATTTCTCAGCCATGTATGTCCCCTCGTCCTTCGACATCCTTCGCGTTCCTCAATCCTTCTTGGCTTTCCAGTTTGTTTGGTATAACCAGCCTTCAAACATTTATCTATTTCAAGAACGGGAGTCGCGACTCAAAGAAGCTTAAAGGTCTTGTTAGTCACTACACAACAACAACTCGTCCCATGATTGATGAACTGAGCCAACGTTACTCTAGATTGTCCTCCTTTGGTATCCTCAAAATCAGTTTTAGCATGCCGCTATCTAACGCGGAAACCAGGCTCTTGAACTCATTCCATCTGGCTGTGATAATCCACATCTTATACCACTATACCATCTCCAATTATGTCAACCCCGTTGCTTTGTTGTATCCAACATGGTATGTTCTGTCGGTACCTTCCTCCTACCCAGTCCTTATGTCTTTTGTAGGAGCGTCACGGTGCGTGCCTCCCCATAGTGTCGTCATGTTGGTGCTTACGATAGGAACAAAGGCAATGGTTTTTGTGACGGTTGGTGCGCCATCCTTTGCTATCATGGTCTTCGTCTGAAATCTCCGCCAGTGTTTTAGTGATTTCATCGTTCGAGGGTAAAAACGCCGAAGCGTATCATCCCTCTCCATCGTTCTGATATCACCAACGCAGGATATTTGCCCATCGCGTCTGGCGACGTAGGTGACCTCCAAGTTAAGTCGATACCTCAGCTGATTCGTTGATCTGTAGTCAGTGGAAAGAAGTTTTACTATGTTATCATCATCGTTAGTCTCTTCTTCCCTCTCCCCATGTTCAATCTTTACATTGAAAACTACTGCATAGGGTGTGCCCACACTAATGACGACTGGTATGTGCTTCGCTTGTCTGTTTCCACTCATGAGGCGCTGATTTTCCATCCAGCGGGCGGAATTGGTGCGCCTTTTCACTTAGCCGTGTTTGACATCTGTGTGCGCTATCCACTCATATCATTCAAACACTCAACTAGCTTGCGCTGGGAAAACGTAAGTCGCCCACACCTCGACCCCTCACTGTTGATTGATTGCTAGTCTCCGTAGTTTGAAAGTTGAAACTTTCTTCCAGTATGAGATCTACTCGGTCCGTCGCTCTATGATAGTCACCGCCCCGTATGGCCGTGTTTTTAATTTTTCTTCAGACATCGCTGTATGTTGGCCAATCTTCCGGGGTAGTCGCCGACTCCACCATCGCCGTTTCCCTTGTCCTGCTTCTCCTTAGATCCCACACCGGATTTAAGCGGTGAGTTGCAGACACCGCCCTTCTCAAATTAATCCCTGTGTTTATCTCGATACAGTACGGACTCCGTGATCAACACGCTCATGGTATACGCAATTAACACAGGTGGGTCCCTTCGTTCTGTCCATCAGATTCGGGTCTCATCCCTTTGTACCAGGCGCCTTGACTACGTGAGTCTCTATCGCTTTCATCTGAACACGAAGCCTCAATGATTGTAGCATATGTCGCCTTTTGAGCATCATCACCGTGCGCATTCCCGGTCGATCCTTATGTCTACCCATCGCCCAACCTTTTCTGTTTCTAGTTTGCTATTTGGCCTCACGAGCTCGTTTTCATGGCCATCTATTTTGTCATATCAGAACGTGGGTATCCCCCAACTTGTTCCTGCAAATGAATTGAATCCGAGTGATCTTTAGTGTCCCTCAATTCTCTCCTTGCAACTTTGAACGCTCGCGAATCCCTGCGGTCTCTCCCAACCGTTCCAGTTGAGCTGGCCCTACGGAGGGATCCCTCTACATCCGCCGTATCTGGAGGGGATCCTCATGGGACGATCGACCATTCGGTAGGTTTGTCTTGCTGGATGATACACGGACTATTATTTATGTCTGCTTATAGAAGGGGATGGTCGTCCACATCTCGCAGCAGGTTGTCATGAGTGGAGACGAATTAAAGTGATGGTGCCTTCGGACAAAATGGAAACAGTGTCTTCTCCTGGAGAATATCATAGAGTACTCTAGAGTGTGTATCGTTATGTTAACTCGATTCTGACCATCTTTTGGGGAGAGAAAAGTTTTCAAGGGCGAACACTGGGCATTATAAGTTTGCGATGCTACGCCCACATCTCGTATTCGTCCCCTGGCCCCCCTTTGTCTCAAGACACGCACCCGGAATTGGTCCAGGTTTCTGCCAGTAAAGTCCCTTTCTGAACAATGGGGTGAAGTTGTCAGCGCTCGAGGGCTAATCCAGCTCACTGAGCTGGACGGTGGGAGTCATGGTTCAACCTGTGTTAATCGAGGAGACACCAATCTATTACTATACATCTGACGAAAATTCATATAAAACAGGTTAAGAATCGTCGATCGTGACTGTGTGTTTATCGATTTGCACAGCAAGCTGGGGGTGAAATATGAGATTCAGAGTCCAGCGAAAATCAACACGCGTCTCACAGATTGTTGATCAGCATGACCTTGGATATGATCTCCAGAAGATGATGCTTGATTGGTACCGACAGCAAGTTCAAGAGGGATGGTGGTGACACCATACATGCGATCGCGTAGGGATTCTCGAGCATTCAGTGTGGCCAAAAGTGCATTGAGGGACACTATTTTTGGAGTTAACGGGGCAAGTGGAGTAAATGTGAACCGAAGCGCACACTCGGGGAGGACGTAATAGATTCCGAAGAATATGTATTTCTCAGTCCATAGAGCATACTGGAGACAACAAGATGAAACAAATCAAAATAACCTTGGGCGACGTGGGAGGAGGGACTCACGGTAATCAATGCCATCAACCGACATGCCCTGAAATTGATTGGGCTAAGCGGAAGGATTCTATCAGCGTTGCCGGGAGCAGATACTTACGTCGTGAAAAGACCTAGGGAGAGAAGTAAGGAAGAAGGAAGCCAACCAGCACATTCGCGCAAGATTATTACCAGTGTTTATGGCATATATCATCAAGGTGTTGACCATTGAGTCCGTACTAGAGGGCTTTTAGTAGACCGTTCAGTGGCCTTATGGAGACCGGGTACTTGCTGTTTGAATCCGGTGTGTGATTTGACCAACAAGTATACCATGGAAAGTGCTATGGCAAGGTCAGCGGCGACACCCGAGCTCATCCCGACGAAGAATGAGTCCTGTTCTGGTGGTCAGCACAGCAGGTAGAGACTTCCGAAGGACGTAACCTACCGCGACAGTGGGAAGAAGAATGAGAGAAGCAAGCGTGAACCTAGCACAGAAGCAGTCAGCGTAAGGCCAGTGGGGAACGTCAACCACTCACATTTGAACAGCGCATACTGTTGAGGGTGAAGCTAAGCCTCAGATATGCGATGAAGTGTGAAATACTTACCAAAGCCCCCAACTAAAGTAACAGCGGCGCTGAGTACAAGGGGAGACACGAAAGCGGATATGTTGCGTACCCAGGGAGGTCAACGACAGAAAAAACTAGAATTCAGAGATTGAGAGCGACTTTGAGATCAAATGCGCTAAAGACTGACAATGATGAGGGGATAAATTTTCTTCTTTTGACTGACTAGAATGAGCAAATACTTGATGAAGCGGCTTTTGTCAAAAGACGGAATTTGTGACATACGGCGCCAGATACGGTGGGCAAACACGCTGTAAAAGGCATTGAAGTTTCGCCACGTTGGTGGTGCGAACATACTCTAGAACGTACATTCGAACCACGATGTCGCTAAGGCACTGAAAATGCTTTCAGCCCACGAAGTTTAAGCCCTCAATTACTCAAGGCCTAGTGACTCACTGTGATGACAATTGTTGCCTAACCAAAGGTTGCGTGTAAATACTGGCGTAGGTTAGGATTACGGTCAGGACTTCCGGAGGAGAGAAGAAGTACCAAAGTGCAACTCGGAGTCCCAACTCACCCCCACACTCCTTCAACGTTGAACGGCCCCGCATTACCATTGTCATTAGCACTTAAGTTAAGTCGGAAGGGAAGTGACAGCAGCATTACCATGTAGGAAGCAAAAGTCTGAAGAAATTTCCGAAGCCCGACACGGAATAGTGATATTGTATGTGCACCATGAACGCGGCGTGTATAGTGTCCAGGATCCTGTAAATTAAGTTGGCAATGAGCTGGCGTCAAGTGAGTGTAGATTACCAGAGAAGAAATATCTGACGGAAGTTAGCTTAGAAAGCGAGAAAAACGGGATTGGAATGACTAACGACAGCCTTGAACGCCCGACGGTCGTTATTGTTGCCTTTGAAAAATATAAACGTCTGTAAACTGGTAATACCGTAGAGGCTATCAAGATGTGAATATTAAGCAACGTCGGCTCCATGACAGAAGCAATTCCATGACTCACACTCCTGCAGCAAAATTTCCTAGATATAGAGAGCCGAGGTTGGCGTCGAGGGAAGCGCGGAGAGCATCAGCCATTGTGGTGGACTGGTTGGAAACGGTCCATGAAGTGAGACTTTTATAGTCAGCAAGGTAGCTAAGCAGTCGGTGACTAATGTAATGATGCTCACATCAGGAATTCGAGATTGATTGAAGGCTTCTCGAGGAACCAAGTACGCCCAAAGCGTACGAGGCGGTGAGATGTTTCCTCAGTCTCCATCGTAGACGCTGATTCATTCCTGTGTCTTGCCTGTGTGGAGGCACAGAAATGTTGTGGTTCTGATCCATCATATGATAGATAAACAGCAGCTTTTTGTAGCCCCCCCGGGCAAATTGAGTAGCATGGGATGCCCGAAGACTTTATCAACGCGGCTGCTTGGGAGTTTTCCGTGTTCTGGCTTCTGATACCCCTTCCCGTCATTTCGAGGGCGCGCAAAGACCGTGTGATCACCTTAAGAGCACCAATATCAGTAGAGTGCGCAATTCGGAGATGATAATGATAGATCAGATCGAGCATGGACCAATGACAGCAATGAGTAAGTCTGATTTCACTGTCAAAGCCAGAGTCAGAAGACACTTGAGAGCGTTGTAGGGCCAGGCTGATATCAATGTTCCAATGAAAATTTGTCTGGGGATACCCGCTCCCAGTTGCATCTATCCTTTGTTCCCGCCAGAGAAACTTGTTGCCGAGGGACAGTGGGAGAAACAGATGAGATAGCGCGACAGTTCAAAATAGTGACGGCCCGTGATCGGCCCGGATCTTACCCTTCTTGTGGAATAGGGACTTGATAGGGACGGCTCAAAAACCCAGCACAATTCGTCTAAGTCCAGTTCATTCAATCAAAGACAGGGGACTACTACATTTTATTGTAAAATCGGGCGTCTCGACAACGGTGAGAAGAATCCACGATGTTCGAACCAAGTTCAAACAAACTGCGTTCCATGTCGCTTTGCGAGCATCTGACGAGCGACGGCGACACACACAAAGCCAATAGTAACGGAAATCTATAACCAACGCGATCAAAATCAAGTAGACGATTGCGTCGGCTTCTGGACTTACACCACTGAAAACGATTGGTCTCAACCACGGGAATGTGTGGCCAAGGAGCGCTCCGTCGATAGGCGTACCGATAAGAGCACCGAAGCCAGTTGTGAAGAAACATATACCAAAGCGAATCCTTGTTGCAGTGGTCAGGTCAAAGTAACGAAGCGTTAGGTAAGAGTAACTCACCCAAGTTCATTCTTTTTCCGTACCAAAGCGGCAGCGCAGGGGGCGCATAGCGTGAAGACTGATATCGTGGGGATTATATAAACGTGAATTGACTACAAGAGAAAGCCAAGAAGCTCACAGGTGCCCGAAGAAAGGCCATATAAGACCGCAAAGATCATCGATCCTGCGACCGTTTTGACGGCAAGAAGAGAGAAAATGAGGATGACGCTGATGAAGATACCAGGGAGAACAACATTGAATGGTCCATAATAGTCTGCAAGGGTTCCTGGAACCATTCGTCCAATGATCCCGGCGGCGTTCATCACCGCGAGCTACAATTTGATACCACTATCAATAGCCAGGAATTATGGGGCAGAAGTTGGACGCACCGTGTAGAACGCAATGTTAGGCTCGACGCCGTGAAGAATCGAGAAGAGTTGGAGATAGAAATCTAGTTTGGGACGGGTTAGGGCTTTGGTAGCGGTGGGTAGAGAGAGTACGTACACGGGAAAAATATCCCCGTGGTGACGAATGGGACACTGTTCATGCAGCATCGTCAGTGCTCTCATCTCATCTCAAGCAAAGGTAGAAAAATTTACCCAAGAATCAGGATCATGAAGGGGACATCGGTGAAGATCTCCTTCAATGACGGTTTCTCGGCTCGTTCTTCTTCCTCCTCAGATGGATTGTCGTTGAGAAGCATGTTGGCAATCACAAGGACGCCAAGGCAGACATATGCTGAAGCACGGACGCCAGAAGCGAACCCAACGGAGCTCTTGAACAATTGATTAAGCATGATGGGGAAGGCGATGCCTCCTATCGAGGAACCTATGGAGGCATTACATGGAGCGGCGCGGTGCAAATTTTGGAAACAACCCACCTGTGACGACGACAGACATAGCAAAGGATCTGTGCTTCTGCCAATGGTGCCCTTGGACAGCTACGGCTGGAACATAGAGCAACCCAGACCCTATCCCTAGACCAAGCCCCTGAGCGAGGTAGATCTGATAGTACTTGTCCGGGTGGGTGAGGGATACCATGAAGAGCCTGAGGTCGGTGTAGGTGAGCAAAGATGCCTTACACGGGAGGGAGGAGTATCTTACGAGAAAACATAGATAATTGAACCTGCGAGGATCGTGTGCCGGAAGTATCCTTTGTCGAGGAGCCTCCCAGCGGGAAGACCAACGGTGAAGAGCAGGAAGAGTTGTGTAGACCCAACCCAGCTGACGTTCGACGCTGAAGCCGCGTGTGAGCGAGTGTAGATGTCTTGATAAACTCCAAAAGCGTTCGCGTAGCCAAAGGTCACCGTGGTAACAAGTAGCCTTGAGATGCAAGTCTAAACTCCAGAAAATGACAGAAGGGAGAAGTACATACCCCCCAGCAAGGGCCGACCAAGCCCTGAAGCCCCCGTCAACACGATACTTGGTTGAGGATGTAGACAAGACGTTGTTGACCAACACCGTGTCAGTGTGATCAGACATGCTGGCTTTCTCTTCGTCAACGCGGGTAGACGAAGCGTTAGAGACTTTGGGGGAAGATTCCATGGCTTTAGTCTGCCTGTGGTGAGAGATGTTGAATAACAACGGCCTCTGCGCTGACGGCGAACAGAATGTGATCTAACCCGGCTATATACTGTTATCACTGATCATGGGGCTTGAAGCTGAAATGGACAAATCGAGTCTAAGGTCATCAATGATAGAAGCCAAGGTCCAAGTATCAGCGAGTTGGTGTATCGGGCAAGTATTAGAGTCGCCGTAGATAACGAAGCGCATGGTTGAGCGGCGCAAAATAACCTGGATGTGAAAAGATCAGGATTCCGAGAAGAAGATACATCAGGCCAAGCGCAGTTGAAGTTCGATTCTACCAGCTTTTCGGATAGGGAGGGTCCACGGTATGATGTCGGTGTGATAGAATGTGTGGGTGTCGTCGTGGTGGTGGGCCTTGGTGGGCGCTGATTTGGCATGTTGTTATCTCACCGATGCGAACCATCAATGCGAACAGCGCCAGGGTCTCACTGATCGGGGTTTTAAACTGTTTCCCTCCCACTACCATCATGATTCAAGGCCTCGCTGGCTTTCTCTGACCAGGTCGCCGCCACACCAAATCCAGACTCGATGAGGTTCGAACATTGAACTCGATTGACTGGTCTCGATAAGGAGATTGATCGATTCATGACACCTTCAAACACATCACTCTTATTTATCGGTCTATCTACTTCAAGACCATATAGAGTCTACGCTATGAGAGGCTTTAAAACACTTGTCCACTTGAACCTCAAAAATCGAGCATCGCAATGGCGTTAACCCATACTAGTCCTGAATTTCTTTCGAAAAAAGACATGTGAGTGCTTCCCTCCTGGAGCGAGCACAGACATGCATCCTTACCTCCCATTATCGTCTAGAATGGGCCCATTGGTATTGTTGTATGATTCTGACAATGTCTGCGCTATCTTAACCAAATATATCCGCCGGGCTGCCTAGGTTCTTGGTTACATGTTTGGGACTCTAATTTTCGGCATGCTCATCATTCAGATGTGTCCGTCATCGACCCCTCGTTATCGCAGCGTCACTTCGCTCACGCCCTCATCTATAGTTTGGTACCACGTCAACTTTCCGAAAGACTCCGTCTACACTCGTATTGTGGGTGAGTAAGCTGGTTTATCTTTATACAATCCTTACGGTGAAATTGCTAGCTTGGTTTTCGTTCCTGCTATCTGCCGCTTTCACTGCCTTGAGCGCTGCATCGGCATGGAGCCAGTTTGGAGTTCATTGGGGAGACCTTGTTCACGGCTTCTTCCTTATTGATCGTTCTTGGGCTGGTTTCCCGCCTATCAGCGGCATCAGTGAGTTGCTTTTATTCACCGTTAGCATAATAAAAGCTAATGGACATCACTATCTGTAAAAGTTGGTTCAACCACGCAGCTCTTCTTCGCATGGAGAACCTATCAGCTCATTGGTAACCCTTGGCTTCTTGGTATCATATCTTTGGTATGTGTCCCGTCATGACTCCCAACAAGTAAATATAACATTGCGCAGCTCTCATTTCTTCAATGTACCATGACCATATACCTTGACGCTCGTGTACGTACCTTTTCTCCCATGCTTCGGTCTGTCGGATGTCACTCATGCAGACCAGGTCCTTGCGGCTGGGTTCACCTATCTAGCCCTGCTGGACGCGAAGGTATACCTTGATGTAAGTTTGGCCTCTATACCACGTAATCATTGTCTAAATCTCCTTCAGCTCTGGCTTTGCAGCAGCCTGGCTTGCGATCTCATGATTACCGGGTCTATGTTGATAATCGTACGCCTAAATTCTCAGCGTGATGACATACGATGACCATTTTAACCAACCATCCTTAGTTAATGAGGGCGCGAAGCGGATCTTCGTTCAAGCCAACTCTGACCACCATGAACAAGATCATCAAATTCACTGTTGAGACGGGTTTAGTAACCTCAATATGGGCCATTATCCAGCTCATCCTTTGGCTCAAATCGCCACTCACGGGATATCATCTCTTTTTGTAAGTACGCACACCTGAGAACGGCCAGTTCGCATTTAATCCCTAAATCCATCACCAGCTTCATGAATCGGGGGCGATTGTGAGTACCCTGTGTCCTCCGATTTCTGTCGCTCGCTGATGACACCACTCGTCTCAGGTATTCCACATGGCTCCTGTCTACCCTCAATTCGCGATCATATCTCAATCAGAAGCGGTTGGTGATAGACATTACACGATCACAGGCTCAACCGACTATGCTCAGTGATCTGAGTGATACCAAGCATAGTCCCTTCGAACACCCCAAACCCACGATTACTATAGAGACAACGACCGAAATCGCGCACACGGATGGACATGAAATGGCCATGATGTCGGTACGCAACCCAACCTAATGAAACCCCCCCGACAATTACTGAGATGGCACGGCTGATGTAGTCGAAGTCCTCATGAGACTTCAGCCGAGCTCAAGGAATACTCGTGTCACCTTCACTTTGTCCTGAAGTTGCAGTCTTCGGTTATCGGATCTTCGGTTATCTATCCTTATACCTATCTCATCATGTCGTTCAGTCGTTACGTGTTCAGATCAGAAGAAAGGCTTGTACTTGCCTAAGTAAGACGCATCTGCCTTCTCACACTGCTATATCATTCTCGTTCCGTCGAGTTCTCCGATCAGAGAGGAAAAACTTGAGTCTTTCTTGCATCACTAAGCATCGTGCGCAGGTGATTGATTGTAGCAGTGCTTTCTCATCGAGGAACCGCACTCGGCGACCGTGTCAGTGTGAATTTTGACTTCATTCTTCGGATGTGGCCATTGATGCATTGATGTTTCAACATTCCGAAGCTTGAGTTGAGCTCAGAAATTTGTCCCAAGGGGATACATTCTCAAACAGAGCAACATGGTAGGAACCAACATAGAAAGAATTTTCCATCCATCGTAGCCTGAGATCTGAGCACAAGGGTCAGCAAGATCAGATATCGCTGACGGTGACTTGTTTATCGACTTGAATGGCAAACTGGATTGTATTGTGAGAGACGAAAATTTTGGGCGCAGATAGTAACAGGAAGGTACTCACAGATGGATTGGTAGAATCTTGGCGGTCGGTAGGGCATGAACCCGAGCTACTTCCGATAGACAGGCCAAGAGGGATGGCATTCGTCCTCTTTGAGCGTCGGCGAAGTGATTCTCGTGCGTTCAACGTCGCCAGAAGAGCGTTGAGAGACACTGCTGATAAAATTGATAGTGCGTGCATGAGTTGTGTCCAAGGGCTTACACTCAGGCAGGATGTAGTATATCCCGAAAAAAATGTATTTGTCCGTCCACACTGCATACTGAAGATGTCCATGGGTCAGAAGCAGGGAGGGAAGTAATGATAGGAACAACTGACTGCGACCAGGCCCATCAACCGGCAGATACTGGTTTCATCGGTGCAGATGAGTTCAAGAGACGAACGAGACGGACTTACGTTGTGAAGAGACCTGAGGGGTAAACGAGAACGTGAGAATGATTGGTTAGATGCTCTGGAGTCAATACCAGTGTTTATGGCGTATACCATCAAGATGTTGACGAGGGTGTCCGTGCTAGGACAAGAGATTCAGGACGTCACAAGGGTCAAGGGACAGGAGTACTCGCTGCTTGAACCCGGTGTGGGATTGAACCAGTAGATAAACCATGGATGCCGCTATGAAGAAGTCTGCAGCGACACCTGTGCTCGTTCCAACATAGAATGAGTCCTGAATGTCTCGCGCTTCAGGAAAGGCTTTGGCTTGAGATCGACTGATGCGTACCGCGATGGTATAGAGTTCAGCGAGAGATTTGATGAAGAACCTGAGTAAAGAACAACGCTCAGCGTGGGCTTACGAATCTCGCGGGTGGACGCTCACATCTGGATCGCGCAGCCTAGTTGAAGCATAGGGTAAGAGGGGCGAAATTGTATGGCATGGGTCGAGGTCACTGACCAAAGCCTCCGGCTAGACAAGGAGACACTCATTTTAGTATTCAACGAATAAGTGAGGTTTTACAGGTCCACACACCCAGAGCTGCCAGCGATAGAATTGACTAAGAGATGAACGTCTCAACAACACTATCGAGGACTTTTTACGAGAAGTGGGCACTCACGATGATCATTGGGTAAAGTACCTTCTTCCTGCTCACTAAGCGGGTAAAAATGAGTCCCGTTTCCACGGTGGTTGTGCGGTTCGAGTCGACGTACGACGCCAGATGCGGTGGGCGAACACGCTGTGCGAAGATTTCATCGGTGACAAGATGAGACAATGTAGGAAGGATGCATACGCCCGGACAATGAGATCGCTGATACACTGTCGAACCGTTAATTGATTCAGATGATTGAGAGCATTGATAAGAACTCACCGTGACCACAATCATAGCCTAGTTAGGCGACTAAAAGTAGGCAATTCGTGAATCTGGGACAAAAATATTTAGCTTCCGATATGAAGGGGTAGAGTATAAACTAATGCGCACTAATGAATGGCGTAGTACACTCACACCCTCAGTCCTGTTCAACAAGATGAGCTCTAACGTTGTGAAACCACCAGGAGCGTGGTCACCAGATAGGTATGAGTAATCCGATGATACTTGTGAACCCGGCCACCGTGTAGTGATACTGTATGTGTATGATGAAGGCTATGTGTAAGGAGTCCAGGATCCTTCAAGAAGGCTAAGCAAGTGATCGATGGACAAGCTCACTGCACATTACCACAGAAAGCATATCTGAGAAAAATCCCCCGTTGAGAAATGGGTCTGCTGGTCGCGAGTCAACTCACCAGAGCCTTGAAACTCCATTGATCTGAATTCTTGTGCTTGAAGTAAATGAAGGTCTGCAGACTGGTAATCCCAAAAAGTCTGCGAGGAAAACGGGCTACAATTAGAGCTCATGGTTGCGGATGAACGAGAATATATAGCCTACACGGCGGCAGCAACACTACCAAAATATAACGAACCGAGGTTGGCGGCGAGGGAAGCGTGAAGGGAATCAGCCATGGCAGTAGAATTTTCGGGTCACACAACCAGGTTCGCTTTAATACCAAGGACGAAGGGGATGATACGATCTTGGTTCTGTAACATTGATCAAGAATTGACGGGGAATGCATTCTTCCAAGAGAGTTCCTTGGGAAGACGACGGAGTTGAGAGGCTATTTCGACATTCCGATCGTACAGCAACGCTTATTCGCATGCCCAGTGTCCGGACTGCCCATTGCGAGCAGAGCATCTTCCGTTGGAGGGCCGAGTAACGGAAACGTCGATGCACTAGCATGGGAGAGTCAGCGTCTTGTTCTGACTTCGACCGTGATGTGTATGATTCGCAGGACTCACTTTGGACGGACGTTTGATCATGGGGTACCCGGAGATCTTCCTGTGGGATTACAGTGGTGGTCAAGCTTTTATTTCCCAGTCGTTTCCATGTCAGTACTTCCTTGGCTGAAGAAATCTGATGCCCTACTTGAGTCGAGCCAATGATCAAAGCTTCCACGGGAAGAATGAAAAGGCTGAGCCTGGGCGAGAAATGACCAAATCCAACGGACTTCAACGAGTTCATAGATCACGGCTTCACAGGAAAGCCATCGGCGACGCATGAGTCCCATAGACACAGCTCAACCGAGGAACACTTGGGTGGGCTGTTTACGGCGCTAGTAATTTTATGGCGCAGTTTTCCTTAAGCATTTCGTCGCAAAACTGGCAATGGAGGTTGTGGTGTTATTTTGGCTGTGCAAGTCCGGCAAGCAAGTCCTGGGCCTGAGCTTGAAGTTGAAGCGTGAGTAGGCGAGAGCTTGTTTTCCTGACCGTGGGACCAATTTTGGCCTCCCAGTTCCACCATCATCACCAAAATCCAACATAATGGCACCAACTGCGTAAATGTTCCTGCTATAATGCTTGAGAGCCACCAACCTGAATTCAAGCCTTGATACAGCGTACAAAAGACTTCTTGGGCCGACGATGTGGATGAGCTAGGTGGATTTCAACCCTCGATCGAAAATTTCATCCCAAACTCACGATCCGTCGATACTAGAGGCTCCCAACAAAGTCGAAGATTACATCGATGAACATGGCATCAGAGTGACGGTAGAGTACGTCACCAATGAGAAGGGGAAGAAGGTTAAGGTGAGCAAGCCCATCTACAGATATTTCTATGCTGCTGATCCGCGTCGTCGCCTAGATCACACGTCGCATAAAACGAACACTCCAAAAATCTGTCGTCGACCATCAAGTTGCTGAGCGTAAAAAATGGACGAAGTTTGGGCAGGAGAAGGGGCACCCCGATGGGCCTGATCGCGCAACGACAACCGTTGGTGAAGAGTTGGTCTTCAAGCTGAGTGCTGGGAACAAGGTGCGTGAGCTGCGAGCTGTCCTGAGTTCATTGAAGTTGAGCAAAATGGTCCTTAACCCGTTCAGACCGCGGAACCAGAGCCTTCGGCGTCACAAAATGTCAAGTCCCAGCTCAAGGCTGCTGGTGCCGGCAAAGTTGTTTGTCGACTTTGCTCGGGAGAGCATTTTACCGCAAAATGTCCTTACAAAGAGACGCTCAGCGGACTCAAACCTGGAGGTACGCAGTGATGACCTTCGTGTTGCTTCTACTCCCCCTAACCATCGCTTCAGATGGCTTGGACGACGATATGCCGCCTAGCGATAACGCTCCTCCTCCAGCTGCAGGAGGCGCTTCAACATCTGGAAAATACGTCCCCCCATCAATGCGTGGTGCTGGCCGAGGCGCTGGCGAATCAATGAGAGGTAGCGGCAGTCGCGACGACTTGCCAACGCTTCGCGTTACAAACGTCTCAGAAGATACCCAAGAAAACGATTTGCGTGAGCTATTCGGTAACTTCGGTCGCGTGGCTAGGGTGTATGTTGGTCGTGATCGGGAAACCGGGGCTGGCAAAGGTTTCGCGTTTGTTAGCTTTGAGGATCGTGCAGCGGCGCAGAAGGCAATGGAGAAAGTTCATGGCATGGGTTATGATAATTTGATTCTCAGCGTCCAATGGAGTCGTAAGCACCCCCACTTTTCCTCTTTCTTATGATGAATTCTAACGCCGTTTTTTCAGAGCCAAGACCTGACCAGAGACCATAATTCATCATATCTGCTATGTATCTGTGTATCTACCACCTCCAATGATTCACCTTGGCTGGTCTGGATAACATTCGTCGTTGGTGTTCACAGGCGCCCGCAATATCTAACCTGTGGACACCAATCGACCGGCGTATCCTGCGTGCGACAAACGAGGCTGTCCCTCAATTCGATAGTGAAGATCTTCATCTGCGCCCGAGCTCCCCTGTATCGACCACTTCGCTGGACCAAGAAAACATCGGAAGCACTGACAGTGGACGGCCCGAAGGTTGTACCGTTCCACGTTTAGACGTGTAGAGCGAGGAAGCTGCACCCGACGCAGGTCGGAAACCAACCTCTGGTCGATTAGTCGATCCTCTTTCGTCCGATAGGAAGCTCTGTTGTCCCCGGGCCCCTGCTGCCCCTACGATCCTCCTGACTGGAATGAAGTCGCAGTTTACATGCACTTCTCCGTTTATTCATTTCCAGCAGCCTGCTTCAGAAGCCGCGTTCCATGCGCGAAAGCAGACTCAGCTTGAGATAGTGGTGGAGAACAAGTTTCTTCTCAAAACCTCAGGATAGGACTAAGGCCACTGGTCGTCGACAGGGGTATACACAACTCGCTCGACATTCGGTGGTTCGCATCCGAGTCCAGTGCACATCCCCCGGCATACCAAGCGACAGAATTAAATAAGTGGTGGAGACTGTGCACTACTTGGAATTAAACACAGTAGGTCGTGTTTCAATCATAGTAATTGAGCTTGATACCAAGGGCACCGAGAACGCGTTCTCTGAGCTGGACAGCATCAGGAATTTCTTCGCCCTCATAATATCCCCTAAAATAGTCCTCCCTCTGGCACTGAGTCAGATTGGAGAAGGAATCAACCGAAGTAATAGCGGGGAGATTGCGCTAGGAGAAAAGTGAATCATTTATAGGGACAACTTGGACTTATCGGGTAGACTTACATCCTTGACGGGGTCCGTTCCATCAGGGAACGGAACCACCATTAGTGGTGCATACTGTAATCGATTCCTAGACTAAATCAATCATGAAAAATTATGTTGTTTTTGTTGGTTTAGTGAATTCTTGCTTACCCAAGCTAATGGCCTCCTTGCTTCTCTGAGCTCAGCTGTAAACTCTCTTATTTCAGCTGTGATCTCTCTGAGTTGGAACGCATGTTCTCTCAGCTGAGCTTCAAGAGGTTGCAAAGAGCGATGCACAGCAGCTTCGAACCAAGGCGGCACCTCGTCTTGGCTTCGGGTGTTAGGGGCGACTCCGAGGGTGATGTTGGTAGAGCACTGACCTTCACGCTCGGCCACGCCCACATTTTGCGATTGCACAACTGCTAAAGTTTCGTCGCTGTTGTCTTCGGTGTTCGCAAGTGGAGACTTGATGGCTGCTCCTATCGAATTGACTAAGAGTCGAGGTTGAAGACTATCATAATAGAGCGTACCGTCTTCGTCCGAAACGCGGGACGTTGTGGCACTCGCAGCAGCACCAGGATCCGAGCTAGAGGACAGGGTGGCAAAGGGTTTTTGAGACATGTTTCGAGGTTGACGTTGAAGTCTGAGAATGGATGCGAAGAGGAGTTCTTGAGGGCCGCGGTTAGGAAGGCACAATAGGGGCTAAATAGGGTATCTTGAACCTGGAGTTACGATCTCTAACAAGTTGCTAAGGCTGGAATTTCAAGGCTAAGGCAAGATAAGTCCATCATATATCGCGAACCATTAGACAAAATGAGGGAACCACCAACAAGCAAACTGATACAAGCAACAAAAACGAAATGAAGTAACAGATGAAATCATACCGGCGGCGGTGACTTGGGTGACTTGGGGGATTTCGGTGACTTGGGACTGGTGGGTACCACCATCCCGCTCACCCTGCGACTAATTCTCCTCCCAAGCCCACCGAGACCATCCTCCTTACCCATCTCCTCCCCGTTATCTTTCAACTTTAATCCCNTGCTGCAATGCATAAAATACCGATCGTCTCCTCTCCATCGGGCTAGCTGCATACGTATATCCTTCCTCACCCTCCATGACAATCTTCATCGTCAGAGGATCGATACGGAACTTCTTCCCGCGCAGTACGTCGTTGATATCTTTCTCGCGTTGACGGCCAGCGAGGAGGGCACCGGCGTTTGTTTGTGCACCGATGGATACAGCGGAGGCAATGGTACCGGGTTCGTGAAGGAGACGCAGATTACGACGCGCGAAGCGATGCCATATTTGGATGATGGTACTGAGGGTGGCAAGAAGGAACAAGAATGTCGCGAGAAGATGCACAGCAACATCGCTAAGTAAAGAAAGGAAAAGGCGTCAGAAATCTAAAAGAGGTACGTCAGAGAATAGGACTCCTTACCTGAGGAAGAGCCTCTTGACCCATTTCTTGACTAGGATGTCGATGGGTCGTCTGTCATTGGGGCCCCGGATGAAGTAAACTTCCCTGGCGATGAGCTTGAGGTACGTAGTCTATGAACGAACGAGATGAACAGGGGAGCCGACATTCAGAAGGAGATGACAAACATAAACTTGGGTAGATAACGCGACGAATCGGTCAGCCGCGAAAGAACCAGCGAGCCCAGCCGGACTCTGAGCAGCTGCTTGTAGAACTGCTGAAGGCATTTGAAGTCGGACCGAAGACTGACGGTCTATCACAAAGCTGGGGGACGAGATATCGGATATCAGTGAAAGCAGAACAGAAAAAGTTCGAGTGGCCTTACCGGTCGGGGTTGATGAGCTGGAATCCTATTCCATTATAGGCTCTGCCATTGAGCGGCGCGCCAGTGAGATTTCCCGCAAATTCAGAGAAATTGGATGAAGTCGAGAACGGCCGGAGTTCCGTTACTTGGCTGAGATTCCTTGAGGCGACGTCGACGCTAACGGCAACATCGAATAACGAAAACGTCGGGGAGCAAATGGTTCCAGATGCCGCAGCGCTAGGTTGATAACTACAAAAGTTGACCCAAACTCAGTCAGCTCCATCTTCATCGGGGTTGACATGGTAGATTGACAACGCACGTAAAGAACCAGAAGATGACAGGCGCGAACATCTGTTGATCGGGAGGTTGACCACAGTCTGGGATATCCGAGCCAAACAAAACTGTAGCATTGCGATCCACCGACCAAGTGAAGGTGCACCCATTGCTGTTCACTGAATTCGTCCAGCCCGAACCATCTGTATTTTGAGACATTTGGATGTTGATAGGGCGGCATCCCGCATCAGTTTTGACGGCAGTTGTGTTGGTGACGACAGTGCCGTTGGTGACAAGGTCAGTGGGGATCTAGAAGGGCATAAATAGACTGAGTGAGAACGTTGGAAAGATGGGATGAAGGAAGGGACGGGAAAGAAGAAAGAAGCAGACACGTACATCGAATTCACCAATCGTATAGGGCCCAGAGGTGAAGGGTGCATCGCCTAGACTATACAAGACCGAGGCAGACGCGTACCCAGCCGCAGAAACGAATGCTATCATCTAGTTTAGCTCATGTCATCAACGCTTGATATAAACTCACTAGTCAAATTCCCAAACGCATCGTTTTGATTGAGACCAAGGAGGGCGAGGTTGTTAACGGGAGTAGCTGAGAGGGCGGTAAAACTTAGTAACATGGGCAATGAGTGACAGTGAAAAGGACGTACGATCAGATGTGTACCAAACATCCCTCACAACCAACAGCGCAGCGGACAAGGGTTGGAATGTCAAGGACAATAACACCATGAACGAGGTGATCATCACGAGGTAATGTTTATTCCCGACAGCGTGGGCCCAGACGATGAAGTTGCTGTGTGCGAGTGTGAATACCTCTGCGAGGATTAATTAGGGAGGGGGCGCACTCACTTATGCCGCGTGTAGTCCAAAAGCAAGCTCCGCTGTGGCGGCGAATCTCCTTGAACCAGGTCGACATAAGGTTGCATCTTCTTGATCTCGATGTCCGTCCATGTCCACATTGCCACCAGCTAAGCGCCCGCGCGTGTAAGACCCATGTCCAACGAGCATCAAGAGGTACTTACGAATGCAGCGACAGCGACGGGTGGGAGTGTCTGTAGAGACGAATCGAAAGGTCAGGTGGGCAATGTTGAAAGAAAGATGCTACCCACGTAAACGTAATGCATGACCGTTTGTGAATCGGTTATGTCGCCATTGGTCGACCATCCTACGTCCCGAGCCAAGGGTGAGCATGAAACGACGGGCTGTGGGCAAGACGCACCTTGGTTTTTGTTACTGAAATGCAGCGCAACCTCTAACGCGATCCCCCCNTCCGGCCAAAAAAACAACCAACGTCACCCAGAACCACGTTCGCAGGGGTAGAGGTACCCATGTATCTTTGCGCGAGGCAGGTTCTGCGCGAAGGAATGAGTTATTGCGTAATGAGTTCACAAAAAGTCTCACCATCGTCCTCAGTTAGCCTACGTTGCGAAGACGACTTTTCAGCGTCGCTGACTGTGACAAGGATATCACTGATGAGGTCTCAAAATTGGGGCAAAAGGTTACGCACCAGTAACCCTGGGTGGTCCATCCCAAGCAACCGTCCTCTCTATCGGTGGATAAGACGCAAATTGAACACCACCACCACCACCGTCCTCATCATGCGAGGGGGAATGCGAATACCTGGAAGAGGATCTGTTCGAGTTGTATGAGGAGTCGAGGAGTCGTTGTGAGGGGTCAGCTGGGGGCGAGTCCTGTGATAATTTTAGCCTTTATGATGCACTGCGCAACGAGTGATTCAACTTACCGGGGGGCCATAGACTCCAGGTAGAGCAGCTGGTTGGGCAGCTCCAGGTGGTAATGATGGTGTAGTGCTCCTCTTGGTCCCCGATTCAGCCATGCGTGGTGTGAGTAGAACGCCGGTTTCACTCGTTGGAGAGGTGGCAGATCCACCGATGACAGTGGATGTGTTGGAGAGAGCCGAGGCACCAGAGAGGTGACTGGCCAAGGGTGGTTTGGTAGGCGTCAATGGGGATGTTTCCTGCGACATTAGTGACAGTCAGAGTGCGCGATTCAACGCCGATTCAGGAGGCGATTCCGTAGTCGATTCATCAACGATTCAATGGCCATAATCGCCACTGAATCGTCGCTGAATCGCCTGAGTACTCTGACCGACAAATTTTGGATTGTACTTATAAAATAATAGAATTGTTGATTATTTGTTACTTGGTGTATGAGACCCGGCAACGACGAGCACATATCCCTCTTTCCCCCAGCCACCATGGGTACCCTTCCTCGACGTCTTGCCCGGGCTAAGCAACTCATTCGTCTATATCGCAACGCACGCAAGGCATCAAGCCACAGACTTCGACAACGTAAGCGTGATTTGCTGCGGCATCTTCGGCATCTCCAGTTCCCAAGCCCCAGCGACGACGACCTGTCTTCTCTCTCCAGTTTCGATGACTTCAGCACTTCCCCCTCCTCTTCTTCGTCCGAAACGAGTACCACTGACTGGAGCGCAATCCTGGGCACGAATTGGCGCGATATTGGTGACTTTTCGGATATTTCCAACTCTTTGAGTGAGGACTTCGACATCGATCAGTCCATCCTACTCTCCTCTTCCTCCGATGGCTCCAGCTCAGACCCTCAAATCATCAAGGACTTCGAGAGCGACCTTGATATGATGGACTGTGATGCGGATGATGAGGATTCGGATGAGAGCTATGGCTCTGGTAGTGAAATGGGGGAAGAATTTCCGGGGCCATGTCCTGTTGATCGATGGGCGCGACTTCGTATGTGGGTATTCCACAACATCTCAGACATGTACGCTCAACGCTACGAGCTCCCACGAGACCCCTTCCCCCGCGGCCCATCTTACCTCCACCACGTCTTGCGATTACTCAAAAATTCGCGCCCTGACCATTTCCGCCAAGAGCTCCGCGTCTCACCACAAACGTTCGATGCCATCGTTGCTGCCATCGAAACCAATGCGGTCTTCTTCAACAACTCCCAGAATGCACAGCTTCCCATCGAGGAGCAGCTCGCCATCACACTCTATCGTTTCGGACATGATGGGAATGCGGCCAGCCTTCAGTCAGTCGCAAATTGGGCTGGTGTGGGCAAGGGCACCGTGCTACTAGCAACCCGACGTGTTATGACCGCCATCCTGCATCCCAATTTCATGAAGAAGGCCGTGAGGTTCCCCACAGACGAAGAGAAGGCAGAAGCCAAGCAATGGGTTCGCCGCCACTCGTGCAAGGGTTGGAAGGATGGGTGGTGCTTTGTTGATGGCACGCTTATCCCCTTCGCTGAACGTCCTCACTGGTTTGGGGAGAGCTACTTCGACCGAAAGAATAGGTATTCATTGAACTTTCAGGTGTGTCTTCGCTTCTTTCGTGCGATCTTCATCTCAACATTTTCAGATTGTCTCCCTCCCCAACCTTCGCATCATTGATTTCGGATTTGGATACACTGGTAGCACTCACGACTCAACGGCATGGGAAGGTACAGCTCTTGCCTCTAATCCACACGATCACCTTCAGCCTGGTGAATGGGTTTGGGCTGATTCAGCATATCCGGTGTGTGGTTACCCACCCCTTCACGTTTTTTATCCTCATCGTGACAAATACAGATCAGCTCTTGGGTAGTCGCTCCATACAAACGTCCGGAGCGAGATCTACCCGAGAACACAGTATTCAACAACCATGTTTCTATTCTCCGCATACGTTCTGAGCATGCGATTGGGTTCCTCAAGGGCCGTTTTCACTCCCTCAAGAACCTACGCCTTCGCGTTGACAACAAGGAGGGCCATATCATTGCAACATACTGGGTCGCGGCTTGCATCGGCATCCACTCTTTTGCTATGCAATGCGAGGAAGAAGAACGCAAGAGTGACGAAGGTTACCTTTCACCTACTGACCATCCCTTCGTCGCTGAAGGCTTGTCATCGGCATCAGACATGTCAGAGACCACCCTACCTCAAGCAACCCGCGGCGGCGGCGCTCGCTTACGGACCGGAAAGGCCTTTCGACAGCAGCTGAAAGAGAAGTTATTCGTCTCCAAACAGCGCAGAGCTGAGTCGCGCCGTAATGAGAGACTTCACACGTTTGTGTCGGACTCTGATGACTCTTCCTAGTTTATCATACTGTATCATAGGGTGTTCATATTGGACGTTTTGGCTATAGTATAACTAGGTTACGAGACTTATCTTTATGTACTAGATATGCTATAAGCGTGTAAGTATATGAAGTTATGCGCTACTTAAATATCCTCATAGTCAGCAAAAATTCCAGGACTGGATGCGTGACTGGACGCAGAACCAACAGACATGGTGCCAGAGCCAAAGTTGAAAGTGTCGTTACCAAATGGGACGTCTGGGGCCAGGAGGTTGCTGGTTGGAGAGGGCCATTGGGGGGCACCGGAATTCCGGCTAAACCTCAACTGAGCAAGCCGTAACTCATGTTCCTGGTCCATCTTCTTCTCCATGAGGCGCAGTTTGGCCTCTTGACTAGCCTTCTTCATGTCTAGCTTGGCTTGCAATTTTGCGAGAGCAAGCTTTGTCGCGCCTTCACTCCGTTTGGCCTTGAGTTCAAGGGCTTTCCGAGTGGTCTCGTCCTCGCGCGCTGCCATGTCCGAGAACTTCTCCATGACTCCTTTTGCCTTGCCAGGGTCTTGGGCTTTTGTTGCGCGGGTCGAAGTGCCTGGTCGAGCAGCTGTCTTTTTGCGAGGGACCACCGTGTTATCCTGAGAAAGATCAGAGGTCTTCCGCTTGGTTGACGTGCGTTTGGTGCTGTATTTGCTCTCCGCTTCTGCAGGTACATCGGGTTTGTAGTCGAGGAGAGATGATGGGAGGTCAGGTTCATCGGCATCACTCATGAGTTGGTCAATCTCATCGCTGGAGTCATCGGCGGCATCGTCATGGGTTGAGTCGTTGTCATCATCGGAATTATCGTTTCGCGTGGCGGTCAAGCCTGTATTGGTGGCGATGGCGTCGGTAGCTTCTTCAGTTCCTGGCTGCACCCCAAGAAGGGATGTATCGAAGTCGCTGGTATTGTTTCCGACACCCGCGGGGACAAGGTTGGGGCGCTCCATGATGAATGACTTGACAGTCCAATACCAGGGGCAAGTGACTTTGATTTCGGCTGTTATTTAAGATCATTAATGGCGTAGATGAGTAGACTGATAAGGTGTTACGCACCCCATTTGTTGGTAAATGCATTTGATGCAGTTGTATCTATATCATCTTCCCGAACGATGCCCTCGCCAGTTTGTCCCATTTCCTCTCTATGCTTCCGCACGATTTTCACCACACTAGAATCAAGGAATGATCAAGATTGAGTACAGGAATAGGGAGAGATCATACGAGGAGAGCCGGTTTTTGATCTTCAATGCCCACGCCCTTTGAAGAGCTGGCCGTCCAGTAAGCACTTTTGTCCACTGCTCTTTGTAGTTGGGATGATCGGCAAAGATTGTGTCGGCGAGCTCCCAATGCCACTCTGTCTTGCGCTTGCCGCCTCCTTCTGAGTGGGATTTATTGGCTCCGGGGGCAGGGAAGAGTCCTTGGCGGATCTTTGGATTGCTTTCGATGGCGTTGAGGAGAGCCCAAGTAAGGTCTTTATCACCCCAGCTAGCACGACATATATATATAAGTAACCAATACGATGTAAAAACATACAACCCGACTTACTCTACATCTCCAGGATCATCCTCATCTTCGCCCTTCAAAGGCGCTTTGGGCTGTTCATCATCTTCAATTGGGTCTTCATCGATGAGCTGTTTCTTGGGTCTTCCACGTTTCCGAGCTTCTGGTTGGCCTTCTTTGGTCTTCTCTTTTTTGGGTTTAGGCTTCTCAGATTTGACCTTGCGTCCAGCGGCCATTGCGCTACACAGAGCAAGCACAGAGTTCTCGGGGAGCGTGTGTTGGTAGAGTTGGAGGACAAGAGTAGAAAAATTACTGTTGTTATGCTTATCTAATCTGAGGTACTGTATAGATGCTGGTAGAATCGGATTCCAAAAGTGTGATTCAGAATCGTCGAACCGCCTCCAGAGGCGGTTCGACGATGCAACGATGCAGCGATTCTGTTGAAAATCGGTGGTGTTTCACTTGACCGAATCGGGTATGAATCGAGCGCTAAATCGTTACCTGAATCGGCCTTGAATCGTGCACTCTGACTGCCACTATTAGTGACAGTCAGAGTGCGCGATTCAACGCCGATTCAGGAGGCGATTCCGTAGTCGATTCATCAACGATTCAATGGCCATAATCGCCACTGAATCGTCGCTGAATCGCCTGAGTACTCTGACCGACAAATTTTGGATTGTACTTATAAAATAATAGAATTGTTGATTATTTGTTACTTGGTGTATGAGACCCGGCAACGACGAGCACATATCCCTCTTTCCCCCAGCCACCATGGGTACCCTTCCTCGACGTCTTGCCCGGGCTAAGCAACTCATTCGTCTATATCGCAACGCACGCAAGGCATCAAGCCACAGACTTCGACAACGTAAGCGTGATTTGCTGCGGCATCTTCGGCATCTCCAGTTCCCAAGCCCCAGCGACGACGACCTGTCTTCTCTCTCCAGTTTCGATGACTTCAGCACTTCCCCCTCCTCTTCTTCGTCCGAAACGAGTACCACTGACTGGAGCGCAATCCTGGGCACGAATTGGCGCGATATTGGTGACTTTTCGGATATTTCCAACTCTTTGAGTGAGGACTTCGACATCGATCAGTCCATCCTACTCTCCTCTTCCTCCGATGGCTCCAGCTCAGACCCTCAAATCATCAAGGACTTCGAGAGCGACCTTGATATGATGGACTGTGATGCGGATGATGAGGATTCGGATGAGAGCTATGGCTCTGGTAGTGAAATGGGGGAAGAATTTCCGGGGCCATGTCCTGTTGATCGATGGGCGCGACTTCGTATGTGGGTATTCCACAACATCTCAGACATGTACGCTCAACGCTACGAGCTCCCACGAGACCCCTTCCCCCGCGGCCCATCTTACCTCCACCACGTCTTGCGATTACTCAAAAATTCGCGCCCTGACCATTTCCGCCAAGAGCTCCGCGTCTCACCACAAACGTTCGATGCCATCGTTGCTGCCATCGAAACCAATGCGGTCTTCTTCAACAACTCCCAGAATGCACAGCTTCCCATCGAGGAGCAGCTCGCCATCACACTCTATCGTTTCGGACATGATGGGAATGCGGCCAGCCTTCAGTCAGTCGCAAATTGGGCTGGTGTGGGCAAGGGCACCGTGCTACTAGCAACCCGACGTGTTATGACCGCCATCCTGCATCCCAATTTCATGAAGAAGGCCGTGAGGTTCCCCACAGACGAAGAGAAGGCAGAAGCCAAGCAATGGGTTCGCCGCCACTCGTGCAAGGGTTGGAAGGATGGGTGGTGCTTTGTTGATGGCACGCTTATCCCCTTCGCTGAACGTCCTCACTGGTTTGGGGAGAGCTACTTCGACCGAAAGAATAGGTATTCATTGAACTTTCAGGTGTGTCTTCGCTTCTTTCGTGCGATCTTCATCTCAACATTTTCAGATTGTCTCCCTCCCCAACCTTCGCATCATTGATTTCGGATTTGGATACACTGGTAGCACTCACGACTCAACGGCATGGGAAGGTACAGCTCTTGCCTCTAATCCACACGATCACCTTCAGCCTGGTGAATGGGTTTGGGCTGATTCAGCATATCCGGTGTGTGGTTACCCACCCCTTCACGTTTTTTATCCTCATCGTGACAAATACAGATCAGCTCTTGGGTAGTCGCTCCATACAAA
>JAPEVF010000273.1:0-56359 GCA_029747585.1 Pleurotus djamor | reverse complement strand
CTCGCTCGGATCGCCCGACATGCCGCGAAGCTTCGGCATCCCTGACAGCGCGCCCCTTCCAACGTGTCAATTCACATATAGCTGTCCCAGTGAAAGTAAGTCATCCAAAAAACCCACCTACTTTTCTCCTTCCGTCCATCCATCTACCCTCTCTCATCTTCTCACACACTAACACTTCAAGCCACATCTTGTGTTACCGTTACCTGGGGATAAAGTTTTGTTGACGCTTTCGGTTGGTTGATTCAGCTGCGGAACGTCTTATTGCCACGAAGGAGGAAGTTGCTATGCTTCGCAAACGGTTCGAAGTGGAACTGGCCAAGCAGGCGATGAAGGCAGCGAAAACGGCGGCAGCGGAAAGGAAAAAGGCAGCATCGTCGAAGGCCAAGCTTGCGCGATCCAAGAATGCTGATCGGTCTCAGCGTCGGCCTCGGACCATTATGGCCCCACCTACCTCTCAACAAACAAGCAGTGAAAAGAACGTGGAACTTGTGTCAGAGTCTGTTGATGACCCGTTGACCTTGGGGACTAAGACGAAGAAGGCAAAGAAGAAGAAACGATCGGCATTAGCGAATGCCTCGAATCCGCATCATCTGCGCAACTATGTTCCTTCACGCCTCCCCAATACGGGTGCTAATAATGCAAATATGCAAGCGTCGCAACTCAACTACCTCTTTCCTCCTCCCATTCGCTTTCTCTCCGCCGAGATCCCACCTCGCAGGCGGAGCAAAGATCGTTCCGTGGTGTCTAGCACCCCGTTACCATCCAACCCAGCCGACGAGTGGATCTGTGCTTTCTGCGAGTACAAACTATTCTTCGGGGAGGAACATGAGTATCGGTTAGCCATTAAGAACCGGAAGAAGGTTTTGAAGAGGCGTATGAGGGCTAGGGAGCGTGCCGCTGCTGCTGCGAGTGGGAAGGCGAAACCCAAGGGTGCTGATGAGACGACTCCGGTGGAAGATGAGTACGCTGAGTTCGACCCATCCATGCCGGAGGAGTTCTCGAACAGTCTGAATCCCAGGGCGCCGTCATGGAAAGGTGATCCTAATAAACTAGCGGATTAAATCTAAATTCGTGGCTCGAGGTGTTGATCACCTTGCTCAGCCTGTTAATTGGGCGTTGATATACGCTCATCCCATCCATTTTCCATCCCATCCCCCACATCCTTTAGTTCTCTTTGCATCCTACTACACAATCGTTTTAGAAGTGGTTTTCATGTCGTTCTCATGCACACGCCATCCACATGCGCATCACAATCGGATTATTCTACATTACTCATACCCTGCATATCTCCTGCATTACTGTTTCAATCAATGGTTCCGCACCTGAGGCTTGAAAGCTTGAAACTTGAAGGTTGGAGTTTGCCAACGTTTTCAATGTGTCAATGAAAACGAGATTAGATGGAGGCCCCTATGTAGGCCGCGGTCCGGCGACGAACCGCGAGGACCACAAGTTGCCTTCGAGTCTTCGACGATTCCTCAACATCAGGCTCACGACAACCATTTCTCGCCTTTTGACCCGGGAAACTCGGAGGCTCGAAGACCAGCTACTCTTCCTGCACTCTGTACGGTGAACTTGTTTGAAGATCACACAGGCTCAGGACCTGTTYCTTGACCNCTTCCTCKGMCNNCGACTTACTCAGTCAGCCTTCGAAAAGCTTGCGCCTTTGGGACTCTTGTACAAGGTCGGATGCCGGGAAGGCCACTTCGTGAACATCATCAGGAAGGATATCCCCCATTGTGTGGAACCGGCTAAGATTGCTGATCTGGCTGTCGAGCCTTTCGTATCTCTTGAATCGGTGAAAGACGCTGCACCTTACCTAGCACTGGTTTACCGATATGTACTACCTCGCACCATCAAGGAAAGGTGCTCAGTCAAGGAGATGGCGGTCCCAAGTTTGCTCGAGAGAGATGGGCCGGACTTCCACTTCAGCATCATGTGGGAACCGCAGGCGGAGGGCTTTGGGGAGAACCACTCATTACCAGCCTCCGAGACGTCTACTTTTCGGGGAAATCTGCTGATCATGAAGCTTAATTCGGTGGACATAGCCAACTGCGCAGGCGATTGGCTTTACTCGACAGTCGTCAGCATGACCCCAGGAGATGCGAACCTTATCCACCGTATTTTGATGAAGTGAGCTGTTTGCTTTCCGTTTCTACGTGATTCTCATATCCAGATAGTCTGCAGAGGATGTCTTTTTTTCCCGGAAACGGTGACGGCGATAAATCCCTCTGCATCAAGATCTCGGAGTTGACACGCGAACCGGGGGAAGTATGGGGTGCCAAGGAGGTGATGCGCGATTGATTATAAGGTCTCAACCAGGGGAAGGGGGCATCAAGGTTCGCTAGTATTGAACATACAATTTCAAAGCGAAGATTCTTAGGTTACAGACGAAAAGTACGAAAGAAGCCTGAATCATAAAGTGGTGTAGTCAAGTATAAGTGAGGGGCGAGTATAGATAAGCACAATTGGGTGGGACGTGATTGAAAGTCATTGGAGCATACAAAAGACATGCATAGTGTTGGAGAACGAAAAATAGAGGAGATGATGGTACAAAGTACACACGGAAACGGGTCGAAATGCGACTAAATCGAGCCATTGAAGATAATCAGCGTTCCATCTATCTTCCGGTGGTTCAATTGACTTGAATTTGATTAAGGGCTTCTTTAACCGAGGCAACGTATTTTTCTTGAGCGTTGCGCAGGCGGTGAATGAGCTACGAACATCATGAAAAAGTGGTGAGGGAATGAAGAGATATAATGCTCACGAGTTGAACCACAATGAAGTTTGGATGCTCTCGGGCAATTGCCTGGATCTAGCAGCCGTTTAATGAGATATACAAGGTGGGGAGGGATAACTTACTTCGTCGTCGGTGAAGTGATTGGCATCATTAAGTGGTTGACCAGTAACCTGAGAAGGATTGTAAGTCACAAATTGGAAGAGACAAAGGGGCAAGACTTACATCTGGAGCATCATGATCACTTGCGGACGCCATTTCGACGTCGTCGATGTCCATGAAGTCGGAATTGACGAAGGAGGATGCAGAGGGAGAGGGTGTGAAGCTCAAGCTTGAGAACGACGGATTCGTGGCGAGGGATGAAGTTGCTAATGAAAAGGAAGTTATATTAATTCAACTTATGATTTGTGGCTCTGACTTGGATAACTTGCCTGCGGAACCGTTCGCAGCGTGTGCCGACGAGGGTATCAAAGGGAAAGGGAGGGCAGCCTGGCTTGGCTGATTAAGTCTTGATTTTGAGCGTGTGATGATAGGCGACCGTGGAGGAGGGCGTTCGGCGCGACGAGCAGCCTGAAGCTTAGAAAGCATTTAGTAGGTTTGAGGATGATTCTGAGAGAAGTGGTTGGAGGGGTTGGAAAGACAACGGTGCGATGTCGATGCCTTTACCTGAGATTTCGCAGACATTTTATACCTGACGGACTCCCTAGGTGCCTCAGTGCGACATTCTCGAAGCCAAGGTACACAGGTGGTGTGTGTCAAGACTACCCTGGACTATGGAGGGACGTCGGAGAAGACATCCTGTGTTCGCCTTTCATCGTTCACCACCATACGAGGGGACACTACAAGACGCAGCAGGGACGTCTTCGACACCAGTCTGAATAGGGATATCCCCTGAACAAGGACAAAGACTGTCAATGACGTCGTTGGCGGTCACGTTGCAGTCTAGCAGCCTCAAGGCATATCTTCAAGCCAGGCCTTGTCCCAATAGCCTCATGCCCGCCTTGAGGTGACAGTTAACGAGGGTACGTCGCTTTGTATTATCTGGCCTTCACGACATCTAATCAGGGCGCATCCGCGATATCCGAAGGATGTCTCATGGCCGCCTTGAGGTGATAATATCGAGGGGATAGGTCCACTCAAACAGTCACATCCTATTATGGGCAATTTCCCGAGATTCGGTGTCAAAGACGTCTTCATCAAGATGACAACGCCGAACATTCCCCCAGAGTCTCAAATTCAATAAGAGATATCTATTGGGAATTTTGCACAGAGACGGGGACTGCAACGATAGAACTAAGAACAGTGATAGCAAGCGAGAGCAGATTGACAGAAAGCGATGATAGCGACAACAATAGCGAGCAAAAAGTGGTAACGAAGATGAGTACAAGTGATAGCAACGCTGCGCGCAAAGTGGTAAGGGCAATGAGTAAAATGATGAGAGATAGCGATAGCAACGATGGAAGCGAAAGCAAAACGATGGGGCGAAAGCGGTAGCAACGATGGCGAAAGCAAAACAATGAGGCGAAAGTGGTAGCAACGATGAGCAAAGGAGTTGAAGAGTATGTGAGGAATATAGGTATGGATGATGATAAAAACGAAAGCATTGCAAATGAAGAAACCAACAACCAGCCGACACGGAGCGCGACGCTTAGACGATTTGACCTCTCCACTCGGCCAAGTCACCAGAGAAGCACAAAGATGCGATATTAAAGTATGTCCATTGTTGTGACTCAAGGTAGCATAATCGTTGACCCTCGGGGAGTGGATAGGTGCATGGGTAGATGTATGCATATTGCCCGTAGAAAGAATGATTTTCGAGAAGGTCGGGCCCAATGACAACTACACGTATTCCAACTTGGAAGAGTTCGGGATCTTGTACCGGATCGAGATGACACAGACGAAAAGTTCGATTCGTGCCTCCATCGAGTCTGACGTTGATGGTAGTGTTTGTGTATTGATACTTGTGGAGTTCTAAAGTTCATCATTCGCGGCTTTCCTAGGACCATATCGGCGAGTGTATATAACGTGTTCGTCCAGGCTGGGGCGATAACCTACGTTCGTCCCCTCCTCTTCTTAAATTTCGACATACAAACCCCGATGATGTCTCCTTGACAGGCGAACATCTATCAAGCTGACGATAAGGTCCGCATCTTGTTACTTAACAATGTGTCTGCACATAATGACTTTGTGTCACCCTTCAGCCACTCTGTGAGTACGCCTCTGCGTAGCCTCCCTGGACGACCTAACTCATATTCCCTAGATAAGCGAGGGAACCGCGCACTCATCGGTATATGTTGCATGAACATCGCATTGTATATCTTGACATTTTTCTTCTACCGAACCTTAAACAAACGTCGGGAGAGGATATGGGGATCGTGGACAGAGAAGGTAAGCCCTCATGACTATCCATCATAGTTTTATCAGTAAAATCTTGTCACGATGTGCTAGCAACGCGAAGTGTATATCGAGACTACCAAAGATGAAGGAAACACACGGATGGAATTCCGATTTGCGTACTGAAGATGTATGGTATATATCTACGGTCAACGCGACGTTTCCATCCCCCCTCGACTCCTCAAACGACCCATCGCTGACCGGCTTACAGAAGCTGTTCAAATCCGAGCACCAACTACGATGTAAATTTGAAAACCCGCGAACAAAAAATCATAGGCACACCGACTTCGGAACGGCATTGGAGTAAGGCCATCTTGGCGAGAACCGAGTCAGAAGGAAGTCTCCCGTCCCATGGGCTCGTGTTATGAGTTCGCAGCAATCCGGCCTTGAACAAGCTCTGGGTTCCGAACATCTCCATATTCTACGAGGGTACCATGCGTGAGTGTAGTTACTCCGACGGCGGTTCCGTTTCGTTGCTTCCTGCGGCCTGCGGACACGTTCGCAGACCAACAGAATGTACTGGCTGATCTGGTCGAAGGTCGAGGAAGGGAGCCTGGTTTTGGACGTCCGAGGAGAAGGCAGGTGATAGCAGTCCTAATTTGGAAGTATGAATTTCACATGTCAGCATGCTCACACGTGCAGGGTTGCCCTCATAAATTGGCCAAAGGTATCTTCCTTATCTTCTTCCACCAACAACCCACCTTTGAGCTCATCGTCACCCACGACGTCGACGACATCTATGGCGACGACCACAGAATCACAAACTTCGACCATCCCGATGCCCAACGGCACTCAGACTCCTCCTCCAGAGGCAGCAGCGGCTGCCCCTGAAATCACCTTTTTGAACAGGATGGTGTCCATCCCGCTCGTGTCCTCATCGTTGCAGACGATCAACGACGCACTCGCTGCCAACGCCTACTTGAAATCGCCTTACAGCACTGCCAAGGATTTGTCTGCATCGGCGTACAAGTACACTGAACCCCTCCAGGTCCGCCTTGCGCCGCTCATCGTCCGCGCCGATGGCTACGCCAACAAGGCGGTGGACATCGTCGAGGCGAAGTACCCGTATCCGTTCCACGCGAAGCCTGAGGAGGTCGCTACTCTTGTGCGCGAGAGTCGTGATAACGCTGTCACCTTGGCAAACAAGAACTTTGACGAGAAGGTTAAGAGTCCTGCGTTGAACGTTGCTCAGGGTATCGATAATGTACGTATTTCCCTTTCCCCCCTGAAACTTGTCCTGATTGATATGGATGTGGATGACAGACCCTTGCGCCTATCGTCGACTATCTCGAAGCTTATCTCAACTCTTCTCCCAACGCTGGTCCTTCCTCGCCCCCCGATTCCAAGTACCAATACCAACGTGCCATCGCTCTCTCGAAAACCCTCAAGGACCGTGCCTACATCTACTCTGGCGATCAAATTAAGCACATCCAGACTCACTCGGCTTTGGTGTCCGTTTTCCTTCCTTCTCGTCATTGAACCATTCTGACGTACGCCAATTTATCCAGAAACACGGCTATGGGCACCGCTCAATCTATCTCCGATCTCACCACTTCGTCTTTGGCCACCGCACAAGAACGTGTTCACGCTTTGTCAAACACCATGCTCGCTGAACTCCAGAAAGTCCAAACCTCTGCTCACGCCCTCTCCGCCTCGCTCTCCACCACCGCTTCCGATCTCCAAGCTGCCATTCGTTCTCAGGCCTCCCAAATACCACCTCAGTTTCACGAGCAACTGGCGCAATTCCAGAAACACTTTAACGAATCGAACGCCACGTTGAACGCTGCTGTCGTGGAATTGAAGGAGATTGTGGCGGCGGATGTTCCCCTGCAGGATAAGGTCATCAAGATAACTTCGGAAGTCAAGGGCCGTGTCACGCCGTTGTTAGCTGCGTTGCAGGAGAGTATCGCTGCCGTGCTTCCGGGGACGGCGAAGGCCCCCGCGGAAGAGGCTCCCTCGGATGCGAGTGCGCCTGCTCAAGAGTAGACGCCTTTCTCTTTTCTTTTCCATTAGTTCCCTTATGAGTTGCGTTCATCATTCACGATATGATTAGTGACTCTGTTATGTGCGTTTCGTAGCCTGCCGTGTGTTTCTGATAGAATTTTAGACGATTACGGTACCGTATACCTCTCCGACGCATGACACTTTATGAGGAATGATAGGTGGACAATAGAGGCAGTAGACCTCCGATTCTCAGGTGATTCCCTCAGTTGGGCTGCGCGCACGCTTGAATGCTTTTCTCCTTGTCCACTCGACCGTCGTCCGCGATAATCCATTTTGGGCTGGGTTTCCCTAGGTCACCTAGTTTCTATGCTTGGGGTTTTGAGGGAATGCTAGGCCGTGGATGCATGGAATAGAGAAAGGTTGGTTGGACACCCAGATACGTACATCCTGGCATATGCCTTGGTAGCTCGCGTAGCTATTGTACTTGTGTAAATGGACAGGCTTTTTCACCCGTGTGCTCCACGGGCAAGCACATCCCAACATAACGATCAACGAGTGCACACTCCAACCCTAGGGATACGGGAATTCTTCGCGATACATGTGAACCGGAATGTGTCGCGGGGTGACGACGTAAAGACCCTGCATTGGGTTGTCTGGAACATGCCAAAGGCATCACCTTGCTTTGCAAGGTCTTACCTTGCTCATAAATCGCCTTTTAAGGATATCATTCCCTTTTATGGGCGTGTAGCCCCTGATAGACGCGCGCTAAGCATTCACACTGGTCCCGATTCCAAAAAAGGCTATTGTGCAAAATGCCAAGCCACTCGCACTCGCCTTGCGTGGTTTTCCTTCAACCCCGCACCGAGCCCGACCAACCGAAGGTTGGGCGGCGAGGTGCGCTGACAGACAGACATCAGCCCAAGCCTTCAACTTTATATCTTCGAAAAAGTAACGTGTACCTGCCGAAAGCAAGGTGTTTCTTCGGCGCGCTGCGCCGTCTAGTTAGAATAAATGTACCATGAATCGACAAAGGTGGGCCAACCAGAGATAGTGAATTGCATAATCCCTCCTAAGCCACGCTTAATTTTGAACAGTGTGCTGTCAACCCTCACTTCCCGTAGACACCGAGAAGCCTCGAAGGTAAGCCGGACGGACTCGGTGAAGCTGGAGGGTGGGCTGTAGTTTCCCAACCGCATCAAAGACATCCGAGTCAATTGGGAATATTCAGTGAAGATAGACCAGAAGCCCTTCAGAATTCGATTGAAAAAGATGGATCAAAACGATGTGCAAAGGGATAACTTACTTCACATCTGTGAATACCCGATAACATTTCAAGGTAGGTCACAGACGGACAGAAATGGCCAAGGAGTTTGAAAGAGAGGATGAGAGGTTGTGCAGTGGTTGCAAGTCGTTCGAGGTCCAGGTCGGCTCCGTACGGTATTCTGGCACCCAAACGCAAANGTGCTCAGGTGGAGAAATCCCGAAAATCCAGCCAGGAGAGCTTTGCTGAGGTAGTCGCAGCAGATTGAGCCCTCGTAGCATTCATTATCGATAGACAATTCTTCCAGGGAGGTTGTCAGAGATTCGACTTGGAGTTGAACCAGAAGGGCGATGTCGATCATGCTAGCCTGTAGCACCCGCAGCCTTGGAAATGACTTCGCGCTGAGCTGGTTCTCTGAGAGGCATGTTATGGAAGAATTGGTCACCCTATGAAGGAGGGAGAGCTCATATAGTTTAGGATGGGCAACGAGAAACGATGTCAACTGAGCGCCGCCAAGCCGGTCGAAGCCGTTTCCGAGGTAAAGAACTTGTAGATTTGGGAGACGGAGGGAGTAAATGGTGCTGAGAAGGGTGAGAGGCCAATCCGAAAGGGATGACAGCAAAACAGAGTGAACAGTTTCAGAGGATGCTCGAAGAGTTGGTATAAACCGCCGAGGCCCTATAGCTGTATTTGCGGCATCAAAAAGGTTTCGCGCAGATGCAAATAGTGGATAACCTACAATCATTCCACCCGCCCCAGAATAAAGCCAGTTGGATGTTTGGGATGGCGAATTGCGGGATGTTAAACTCTTGATGTGGCAAATTGCCTGTGTACAGCTGGGAGTCGAAAGTGACACACTCGAGATCGAGCCAGCGATGTATGATTACGTCTTCGAATTTCCGGTGCGAGTCAGGACTACCCGCCTTGGTGACGAAGAGCGGCCCACACATCGACAGATTCTTGACATTTACCAGCATCGCCAAAGCCTCAAAATCGAGCCAGGAGGACCCTTCGGGATGCAAAGCATGGAGGGTAACAGAGACACAGCGCTGTGCGACTTTGGGTTGATTTTTAAGGAGTGAATAGGTTGCACGTAGGTCCCTTTTGTATGTTACAATGGGGCAAGAGAGCCTTTTCCAATGATAAGGCCGGAGAAATAGGTGTCGAAATAGCAATGGTTGTGCGATATCACGGAAATTTCTGCAAGCTAGGCAGACGTTGCGAAGATTCGGCCTGTCGCACCACGAGAATATGTGGTCATACATTTCGGGCGGTAAAGAGTGAGCGAAAGGAGGCGAACGAGGTCGGGTGGAAGTCCAAAGCGAGTACGAGCTGAGCTCTCCGCTGAGATCCCAAAGAGGTTCAAAGGCTGGTTTTACGCCGCGCAGGATGCGACTGAGTACCTTAGTTGCGGGTAGTTTATCGACCATGGTGGTTGGTTGAAAGGGGGGATCGTCGACGCTCGCGTGGACTGCTTCTTGAAGCCCCTAAACGGCTTCTCCTAAGTTGACTATAACTTCGTTCCCGGGTTTATCTAAGAAACACTTCGTTAGCATGAGTGTATCATAGTATGCGACGGAAGCTAATAGTATATCTACCTGAAATTTTGAGTCGTATGATACCTCCCAACTCGCGTTTGACTTTGATGATCTTACCCGGAACGATCCGCACCTCGTTCAGACATCGACATACCTTCGCAAGGGGTTGAAGGAAATCTGATACGTTGAAATCGAAGGAAGGACTGGAAAGTATGTCTATCCGGGCAATTTGCGAAAACCCTGCGAAGAGGGACCATCATAAAGCCTTTGTCAAAGAGAACAGATAAACAAAGTGAGCAGTTGTTGAAGTATATGAAAGCTTACTGTGTTTCTTCGGAGGCCTGACGTCGAGGCCTCAACATAGGTAACATGAGAACAAAACTGACCGATCGATTCGAGGGAAGGAATAGGAGCCGAAGGTCCGGGAGAACAGTGCTAAAGCTATGGCTCGCTCGATNGTGTCAAAAATAAAATAGGGCCCCCCGCAGAAACTTTTCCAAAAAGTTGCCCCCCGCGGAAAGTCAAGTTAGTGAGTTCCATCGATTGTCCCCCCGCAGGTAGACGTACCTGGGACATGGTCCCCGCAGATAGGGATGTCTGAGTAGGGTCCCCCGCAGATAGAATTTTGTGAACAAAATTTGAGATGCCCCCCGCAGATTAGTGAAATAGCGTACCTTGTCGGGGTGCTCCCCGCAGATTGATGAGATGACGCACCTTGTCAAGGTCCCCCCCGCAGATTATGGGATGTGACGGACACGAGACAGTTGAGTCAACTGCCCCCCGCAGAAGGAGTGTGACAGAGGTGTGACACCATGGAATTGGATAGCCCCCSGCAGAAGAGACTTCAAGGGAGTGGTTTTCAGACGTCCCCCGCAGAAGTTGAAAAAATCATCCGAACAATCAAGCAAAATTAACAATTAATTTAGATTAGCAGAAACGTAAGCAGAAATTAGGTACAAAAGTGCTAAATATAGGATTAGCAGACGGTTATCATTACCTTGCTTGCAAGGTCTCTGTACCCCCTTCTTCGCCTTTTTTGGTAATCTCCGAGATACCCGAATCTCTTTTCTCACACTATTTGGCGGGGGCGCCACGTCACCACTTCGTAACTTGAAAATCTGGGCTCCGAAGCACGCCATCCCACCCAATCGAGTGACTCCGACTCTTCTCCGCTCGGTCCTTCCCGCCGCACCTCCCCCTCTCTTCTCCTCCACAGCCCCTTACCAACGACCACAACGTTGACCGTGTGTTCTATACTGGCTAAGGAGTAGCGCACGTTGTTCCAGAGTAATAAAATCGACTTACAGTTGCTTGGCGCTACTGACGGACACCAAACGGATGAGAAATGTGTGAATCATACGGGAGGCTCAAAGCTTGGCCACCCTTTGCTTTCTACTGACAAACTAATCTCAACCTCTTTCACAAACCTCTCCGCACCCCCGTTTCAATCTTTTTACCCGCTCCTATCTCACTATCTATCTTGTTCATTACCTTCCACAACCCCCGTGTCTGCACCCATCCAAGGATTGCACCACAGGCCTCAGATCCAGACCTTGTCCCTACTATATGTTTACGCTAATCAATTATCAATCCAACAGGGCAAGCAAGGGTGTTTTTGACGACGCAGGCGTCCCTAGTCAAGTAGACCTTTGAATGACCTTGCTGAAGCAAGGTAAAGTATATTTTCAAGATGCACGACGAATCGATGATCGATGATGCATGATGACAGACAAATGGGGTTGCTTACAGGTTACCAGGGGCGTGGTTTAGCCAGGGTTTATTACACGATACGTAAAATTATTGATGAGCCAGAAATAAACACAATTTGGGACGTGTTTCGGACGCCTGTTCGCTTAAATTGAAGAAGCTAAGTGTCCAGCAACCTCATCTGTCCAACCAAAGTCCGGCTCGATTGCGTATAGCCTATGTGAGTATAAAGGAATAGTCCGGGGGATGGCGTCTTTTTATCAATAGTGACCCCCCTACCACAGCGCGATCAAAGAGCCGAGAATAGGACTGTAGCTGTAACGATGGCGCTCTGCAACTGGGAAATTGAACGTTATATTCACCCACCTACTATTCAGCAAAATTCTATAGCCTCTCTCACGACCAAATCGACCATAGAAGACTTCGGCCAGACACCGTCAGCCATCGAGCAGAGCCGCGCTGCCGCTCAAGTTGCTGAGACCGGACGTTGCCAGTGGCATACACTCAGGAGCAAGAGCGGAGAGGCCGTCTGGTCGCCCACACTGTGCGTTTTCTTTACCTTGCTGATTCAGACTACGGGGCTAAACACCAAGCATAATAGGGAAGATGCGTTAATCAGAGGTTCTTCCAATAGGAGAACTGCTCAACTCAGTCTAACGTGCCGGATAGGGTTACAACTATACGAAGACACAAGTCGTGCTAAGACCGGACGATCTACCGCAAAATATAATCCCATGCGCAACCGCTTCATTGCAGATTTTATACACGAGGTAAGCAGAAAGTCGTGAGCGCCGCCTAGTGACTAACTTCGGTGTACCGCTACAGACCACTGGGAAAAAAAAGAACCCCAAAACAAGTGAGCAGTCGAATCCAGTCCCTGCGAGGTACATGCAAAGCTGAAAGAAGTACGTAGACGCATTACCACTCTCTTTCTTGTTATATCAACTGAGCGAGCTCCTCAGTCTTGCATCTACTCTCTCCGAAATCTTCCAACGCGCCCCAAGAAGGTCAACAGGATCTGAGGGGTGCAGAAACTTCATCGGACTTCCTATCATTCGCACCCTCGCGTAGCGACATGTGGACAGTAAGTACCGGATGATACATTGGGGCCAGCTCAACTAAGCGGGCATCCCCTCTTTCTTCGCAATGAACACAAGCAGCAGGAAAACGAACACACACTCTCTATGCTCAACGTCGACAATGCCAATTGCGCCGTGTCGCTTGACCCGCTTTGCTCGCCATTTGAGCCATGCACCTTAGAGGCTGATGCTCCGTCATTATCCCAAGGGCGAACTGCATTCCAGTACGTCAACCATCATTTTCGTGCCCCAATAGTTTGTAACTTACCTTGCTTTCAGTTTGATCTCAAGCATCAGTGCAAGTCGTAGCCGACTCGCAACGTCTTCCCTGATCAACAGAGGTCATCCGGAGCAATATGAATATTGAGGATATACATAGTAGTAAAGTAGCTGATGGTCGGAAGCAGCGTAAAGAGGATTAAAAAGAATTATTCGATTGTTCGAAGAACTCCACGTTAAAGTAAATGAGTAAACGACAAGGCCTAGGTAGATCTCGCGGGACGAACGCAAAGGGGAAAGAAAGAAAGACACGGACGGATACATCGTACCGCTCATGTAACTTTGCGGAGGAGGAGAAACTGAGACCTTCTCTGGTAAATCAGTATCAGAAAAAAAAATTGCCCATGTCCATTCCAACCGGATTCAAGCTCGCAGCAACATGATTTTCGGCCGCCTCCGACACGACCGGGCGAACTTGTCCAGAATCTGGGTCCGCTGACATGTAGCTCCATTAAATGTAATTATTCTGCCTTCTCTCTTCTCCAGCTTGGTCTGAGCGACACTGTTTTTGCTAATTCCGTCTGTTCTGAGTACGTACGAGTACTCATAGCTTCAGCATCAAAGGAGGAGCCTGCGCGACGTTGAAATAGGGTCGGCGGTAAGTGTCCTGGGTCGTAAGTAAGATCGTTCAGTTCCTATTACTCCAACCGAGGCGAATTGACGAAGAGACTTCTAAATCGGATCCGCGAGCATGTTGACTCTTTGATGTGGCGGAGAAAGGTTTTGGAGTGCATAGTGAAGGACTAAGGACGGACAAAATCGGTTGAGTTAGGAGGAAGCAAGGGATGAAACAGGTTGATCGCGCACCGCGGACACATGTAATCCTCGGTTGAAGACGCTTGGCTCCGCGACGGTTCAGCGCTTCAGCACCGCGAGTACGGGGTCTACGGGGTGGCTGCGAAGCGCACGATCTCCAGTGATACACGAGAGGCTCGGGGTACCGACCCAAGCCTGGGTCTCGACTCACTCGGCTTCAGCGCTCGGCCACTTGCGCGCCTATCCGAGAGGAAGGTGCCTCTGGAATGAGCGCCCGTCCGTATGTTAACAATGGGCCGCGTTTGCGTTGCAGACGACGATTAGAAGAACAGCCGACTTGAGGTCAATTGGAACAATGGCCATCTTCACATATGACCGCATCAGTGAATCGGGCGGTCCCTGTTGGAGGGCTGGTAAACTCCCGCCAGACGTTGTCAACGCCACCGCGGCTCGTACGCGTAATGCCCGACAGCACGGTTCGCGTCTGATCAGGCGGTCTGACCAAACTATAGCGAAGTCCGCCATACATTACGATTGCACGAGCTCAGGGAGCACGGACTCGTTTTCAGAGTCATTAACCGGATCATTATTGATGTCTTGAAGTGTCGACATCAATTGGGTCGGTCGTGGTTGGCGAATGATGGTGGCCCACACCTCCGCCAAGTTGGCGCATACCAGTATCACGATCAGAGAACCTAAGAAAAGTTGTCACCCAAGTAATTAGAGAAAGGAAGATGCAGTACGTACAAACCAAGATAATACCATTTCCATTGTGCCTCCGGCTCGGATAATTGGATGGCAAACAAGGGCTCTGTTGGCTCTTCAGCCAGTCCATGAGCAAATGCGGGTATGATGTGGACAGCACGCAACACCAAAGGAATGCTCCCCCCAATTTGGACAAATCCCAGACGGAGGAGGCGCTTGGCTCCAAATCCAGTGGCATGATCAAGATCACGCCCATACCGCCTGATCCATAGGAAGTGCATCGTTTGCGCGCTTTCGAGGCAAAGGTAGTATACGACTGCACTAATTTTTTTCAGAATACGGCCATACCAGAAGGGATGGCTTGGAATGTTGTCGTCGTTCTTCGTGTGATGAAGTCAGCGTGTCTGCGGGGGTTGAGAACATCATAGCACCGGCGGGAATCGTAGCTGGTATAAAAGACCCGCAAAACTTTATGGGCATAGAGTCGGTCATTTGCGATGATCACTTCGGAGAGCTCCTGGCCCGAGAACTCGTGTTCGTCACCTGTATACCGAATTCCAAGGAGACGACCTAGAAGATGGGCCTCGAGCTTGGGTAAGAAATTCTAGTTGCGATGGTTAATAAAACATATCTACTCAAATCGAAAAAACTCACCTTGAATGCAATATCATCTTCGTGATCATCGATAAAACCACTGTCCGACAAGGCCTGGCGGTGCGAGGAAGAGATGAAATGATGTTGGCTGAGGGACGGCTCCGGTGGTAACAGTGTTTCCTGGCTTGAATGGTCCGGTTCGTCATCAGCCTGCTCTGTTGGTCGATGTATGCCGTCCATCCGATGCCGAAGTGCTCGAAGTAGACGTTCGCGTTGCTCGTGTTGAGCGATTTGGCTAGTATATTTGGTCTTGTTGGTGAGAGGATAAAGGCGTTTGACATAGCGATGCTCAAGCTCACCCTGCAAATATTGTTAGATCTGCTAAAACAAAGAGGTAGGAAGCTTACAATTTGCGTAGACCATGACGCTGTCGTTCCAAGGTTACGGATGGCTTCCACATAATCTCCAAGGGCGTGGAGTTTGTACGTAGACAGGTCGAGAGTTCGTGGTGTTGAGGCAGTGGCATCGGCTGACTTGGAGGTGGTATCGGCTGACTTGGTACGGTCCACTTTGCGACGGCGGCGTGCTCGGGCTTCAACTTCTCGTGGGAGGTCTTCAGTTTCGTATTGAGGGTCAGAGAAGCCGACAAGAGTCCTGTACATATATGATGTGGCACGAGGGACAACTCTTTAAGAGAGGAGTCCACCCTCGTTCCATTAGGCAGGTTTCCATTCATAAAGATGAATTTTCGCGTCTTTTCAATAGTTTCCTGGAGCTCGGGTGTGTCAAATTGGCGCCTTTTGGGATTCAATCGACAAGCCATGTCTGGCCAAGGTTTGGAATTTTGGCCTTGGTGATTGAGCAGCAAGGGCACGGACAGCCGCCCAGGTACTACACATATCTCCTTCGGCCTGTCGGAGCCAGCGCCAGCCGTCTCCGTCGCTTCAAACCGTGTTTGTACCCTTCCCTTTTCGCCGCCCGCAATCTCCTTTCTCCTTCCACTCTCCGAGCCGTTGCTCTTGCTCTGGCACGACATTGCACAGCCTTCCCCCTCCGCAGACACGACCCGCACGGCAGCCGAGGAGGCTGGGTGTGCAACTGTGCTTGTTCACTGCGTGTTTTGGTGAGAAGGGATGTTGTAGATGTCAGCATTTATTCAGCCGCACGCGCTTGGGAGGCCTCTGCAGTATGACGTGTCGAGGTCAAGAGAAAGAGTGAATTAAGATTATTGAAAGGTTTGGATCGTATTCTGTGGGCATGTTTGTGAGAGGAACGGTGTCTGTGGTGTGGTACGTCTTGTCGTGATTGGTCGTCCCAAAGACGCGTGCTTGGATCACGACCTCATAGCTTCGTCGTCATGTTCATCGTCTGACCCTTGTCTTGGTTCTTGGTCTTGAGTGAACCACCCTCTACGTGTTTGGAACGGTGCGTAGTATACTCGTAGGCAGAGCGTATCGTCGGCGCTCCCCGAACACCCACTGGACTGGGTTCCGATCAAGGATTGCGAGGTCGACATGATTCGGCGCATGGCTTTGTAGAGATGAGGTCTCGGTGATGAGTTGTGATGGCACCCTGGCAGGTGGCAGTGGACCAGGGGTTGGCGATGAAGAACGGATAAGAGGTCGGTAGCTGAGGTGCAAGGAAGGTCATCGAGGCTTTGGAGTTGACGTTGATGAGTCAGGAGGGAGGACGATGCGCCGGGAAGGGCGGTAGAGGGGGAGGCACTGACCCAGATGAAAAGGTGAGGGTGAGGAGGAACATTTATTGGTTGAAAAACGGGGCCTGTGTGCGAAGGGAAGATGTGCTGGGGAGTAGTCATGTTTCGGGAGAGTGCGAAGACGATGTTGGGGATGTGCCAACAGTTTTCGTTGCGTTGGTTGCGGTGTTGTAGGAAAAGATGGCGTATACACCGTTCGTGACGCGTGCAGAACTCGGACGGTAGCGGTGACAGTGACTTTGGGTGGAAGGGAAGGTTCGACACGTAGCGATACGCATTGATCATGAAACGGCGTGCTATAACAACAAGATTAGATCTCTGTAAACTGGGGCGATTTGTTTCCTTCGCACCTGCAAAAGCCACGTCCTCACAATTTGTTACCCATACATTCTCCACCCCAAGTCCAGCATCACTTCTCCAAGCTGAGCTCGAACCATCCGAGGAATGGGGATCAGAGTCGAACCGAGTGTTTCGTACGATCGGAACAGCATGGGTCACGCCGATGGAACCAGAGAGATACGAAGAGGCCGGGAGACGAGACAGGTTACACGCCATGTCGGATCCTATGGCGCCCGTTACCGGATGAACACCGAATGGTAGCCATGCACCCTCATTCACCACGCTAGGGATGGCTGCGCAGCGCTCAACATGTAGACAGATGTGGAAGGAAGACTGCGTACACACCGTTCATGTAACTTGACCATGTTTTAGCGATTCTTGTAAGAGCGGGCCCGAGCCACAGGTGTCCGAGTCAGTATTTCAGAAGTAACCATCGTTTCATAAGAAACGGCACATTTTGGCGGAATTCTCGAGCGGATCAATGACCCAGTCCAAGATGTTCCATAACCATGACCAGCGGGAGGGTAGTCCCATCCTCAGCATGGCCACGGATGCGCACGGTGGTGGGTGGGAGTAGGGAAAAAAACGCGTAAATTTCGGACAGAATGCATGCATCCGGTGCCTAACAAGGCCAAGCACGATGCGTTCCTTGTAGATTCTGATTCGACCTCACGAGACCGTTCCCAATTTGGTATGTCTGATCAACGCGCGCCCTCTTCATCAAACATCCACCATTCCGTCGACGTCCTGGCCAAAGGTCACTACTCTGGTCTATATCTGGTATCACTCCAAGCATTCTGGTGGGGTCATCTGGTTGGCGCCGTCATCCTTCCAACCGCGTTATCAGCCACGACCAGCATGGGCTGCGCCTTATTTAGCCTCTACTGTATCTTCACCATCCTTCCCAATGTCGCCAGTATGCTATATTAATTACAAGAACACTATCATCTACCCACCATACTGCATGCTCCGAGATAAGACCCATCCCAGACTGGGGTGCCTTGGCCAACCTACTACAGCCCCCGCTCAGCGCGACAGGTCACCACTGATGCATGATGGGTTTCTTGACCTACCTACTGCCAACGCGCAACCTCCAGTCAAATTAGCTTTCTGCATCCCCGTAAACATCTCTTGTCGCCTCCCGAAGCATATGGACTCCAACGTGTGTCACACTTCTCGCGCTACAAATCCTCTTCTCTGATAATGTACCACGGTCCAATCCAACCGTTTTCACCCTCTGGGGGTGTATAAAATGTGCCTACAAAGCTGCTACTCCCTCACCACCTCAGAGTGTGCGCTAAGTGGGCTGGTTCCATTTCTTCATCCCCTCGCTTCACTCACCCTCGTTTACAAGGTCCATTTGATGCCTTCCACTTGCCGATACTGCAAGGCTTCGTGGAAAAGCGACTGTGGCCTTCGAAAGCACGTAGCGGAATGTGCGTCAAGCCAGCTACAGCCCGCCGGTCTCCCTCAGGAGGCTGCGCCTGCAACGGTGCCAGATGACACCAATGGCGAGCCTTTGGACATTGTAAGTCCATATGTGTGCGTTATTGTGTAACCAACGACTTACTGGCTATTCTCAAGGAAATGCGAGAGCCAGAGCCACATCTCGAGCTCCCTGAGCCGGCACAAGCTCTTCCCGAAGTACTCGCCGAGCTGGAAACACGACGACCTGTTCNAAAAAATTGGAAATTCGGTGTCAAAAAAAAAACAGAAAATCAATATAAAAGTGAGGGTCCTAGAGACGACACGGATCCCCCCAAGTTGGACCACAACCACAACCATCCTCAGATGTAGCCCTCCCACAACGACCATGCCGCAGCAGCACCGGGCTCCGGGTCCGGGGACGAGCTGCCCGCAAACGAGGGGAGTACGGCAGAGATATCACGGTTGAAGCGCCNAAAAAAAGCGTCTTGAAAACGAAAATGCAGCGTTAAAAAAGGTTAAGCCCGACAAGGAACCGTACGCACCATTTCCTGCTTTGCTGTACACTTTGGGCCGTAGCGTCCGGCTCATTTTCGTGCCACTTCTAGGACTCCAGTCACATGCGGGAGGAAACTTTGCCGCTTGGTTGACCTCTGTCTTCGTATTGATCTGTATATGCGAGAGGAGGACCGGCGTCGAGAGGTGGCTGATGCCAACCAATCGGTAGATGGGGGAAACGGCGAGGAAATGGAAGAATCGGATGAGGTAACAACCCGACGGTGAGTTCACCTATCCTTTCTGTTTGTGACTTCAATGCTAAGACATTGTTGCTTGAACTTGCCGTAGACAAGAGCGTTACCACCGGTCCTATAAGTTAATGTGTAAGCATGTCCAAGGTTTCGGGAAGGCCATTGAGGAGACCACAAACGTTGATGCACTAGACCATTACTTCCGCCAGGTGAGCTGCTTTTTGTATGCGCAGACTCGGTTGCATTGACTAATCGGAGTACGCTTGAGCAAGGTGCCCATCAAGCTCGAACTGAGGACTATAACAAACTGCGGGAGCCTTTGATGAGATGGCTTAACCAAGACGAGAAAATGGTGGGCTTACCCCAACTCGATGCAAACAACCGTATCGCAAGGGGCTTCGCACACGACTTCACAGGCCATATGCTTACCCCAGTTGAGTATGACTGGAGTGATGAGAAGTAAGCCAACCGATTCTTTTGTCGTCTTTTACTAACCCACCTTTAAGTATCCGCGAACGCATTCATAATTGTACCCTCAGCTGCGCTAACAGCTTCTTTGTGAACTGCCTATACGCGGGGAATAAGGGAGATCCCAATGATGTGGAGAAGGGATACTTACGAAATGGGTACCTAGTCAAGGCGAGTCCTTCTCGATCTCTCCAGCTCGCACTTGGAACGTCTTTTTGCTGACAGCTTTGGCTTTAGGCATATAAATATATCTTCACGTCCCCTTCCTCTGCCATCAGTGGTGATGCTACCGGGATTGAGAGTGGGATTCCGATTACCTCTGGTGATCCCAATGCCAAATCAACTAAGCAGTCGAACGCAGCGAAAGCTAAGATGGAAGGAGTAACAGGGAGGAGCATTGCCTACGTGGCCGTGTTGGTGAGTGCGTGGGTGTTGTGCGGCGACAACGTTGCATTGATGACATCTGACATCATCCCACGCTACCGCTTCCAGTTCCACCTCAACCCAGTACAACCGCTTCGACTATCCTACATTCTATCAGACGCTTGTTGACTATCTCGAGGTATCCGCATCCCAAGACCCAGAGGGGTCAAGCCAAAGCGGTTCTTCAGTGGTGGAACCAGTAAGTCTCGCGCCTCAGAAATGTGGCCCCTCACTGACCTCACTGATGCCCTCCTTAGACGCGTCTTCCCCGGCGTTGCCATATCCGACGACAATCAGTCTGAACCCACGGCCAATTTCCTCGCAACGGTTCAGGCTCAGCGCCGTCGTCGAGCAACCGCGGTTACCGAAGGAATCTCTACCTGAACATACATCGGATGTCACTCGGGCTCCTTCATCCCTACTACCCTACTAGACCCGCCACCGTTATATACACATTGTTCCCTACCCCATCCTGATGAATGATATCATTTCGTGCAATAATGGATACACTCACAAGAATTCACACACCATGTTCTCGCATTAGAAGGATAATATCAGGAGCACCCATTCTTGATGAGAATGAGAATGTTTGCATCATCATGTTCGCGACTTGCCATACTGATCCACCATGTGCGTGTCTTGCCATACTAACCCATCATGCTGAAGATATTTGCTTGCCAGGTCTTTCAATTTGCGCGCATCATGCCGCTCACTTGTATGTATCCCATAATCATGGTGGTTAGAGCGATACTTACATTCCCTTGTATTGAATTAAAACCCTCCCTGCCATATGTCCAGCTCAAGGTAGCTATGGTAGCAACATGGTTGGAAAGGTACGCCATTACATGGTATGATCACGAGTCGGTTATTTTACTGTATTCACGACGATCTCTTTACTTGTTCCCGTCTCTGGTGGTTGGCTTCCCCGGCACGATAATCTGCATTATCGCAGTCACGGCGAGCGTGAAGGGGCACGCAACGAGTTGGCCCACAATATCCGCCTTTACTTCGTCCTTCGCTACATCGTCGCTTGGACAGGGGCTCATATACATAGCTGACTTGGAACCTCACAGCGTCTGCATCGAACAAAGGCTCGGTCATCGTCTCCTTCATGTTTCAGACACGAAGCAACGTTGCACGAAGAACAAGCTAACTTTTGGCTTGCGACAAGCGACATATCCCACAACTTTAACGCTACGCTCAGGCTTGTCATTGATCTCCTCTGACGCTACGAATGCGCAACCTTCGAAACTAATACCACCCCTAGGCTACGCTCCAAGAAAACTGTCCCAAGAGAAAAAAGAAAGGAAACACAAACAGGACGGAAAGCATCTGAAGAATCAGGCAGCTGTGTAAGCCCTCATATATCATATAGTACCCAACACCCCGGCTCACTTACCAAGAAATAATAGCACCCAGCGTTTCGTAGACTATGTCAACAACTGATCAGTTATGAGCTGATGCAGGAGGGTAGTAGAAAATCACGCTAACTTCAGGCTGGACTTTCAGAGCCAAGCTCTGGGTGAGTAGAGTATCTTGGCAAACCTTCATCATCCTGGGGTTCGTGCTGAAGCAGAGCCTTCTTATCATCTTCCCCATGAGTTACGGAGGAAACTAGCGAGTGGGTCAACAAATTAGTACCGGGGCTACCCTAGACGGTCCGGGCTCTGAAGGAAAGTGAATACGAACCAAAATATATCTTGATGAAAGATTCAAACCCGTCCACGGTGTGGAGGACGNAAAAAGAGTAGCACCAAGTTCAACATAAGAGCATAGTTGACTAATAAGGGCAAACAGTAAGTCAATCCACATGGTTGAGAGAGTGGGAGATAGTCACTTACGCGTATTAATCGCCTTGTCGTAGATCTCTCTTGGAATCCAATAATCCCGGCCGCTGGGCGCGGGGTCTGGGAGATATAATGTCTGGTTCACGTCAAGCAAACAGACTTCAAGCAGTCGAGTGTGTATATAAGCTTCTGTGATGATGTTGAGAAGGGTGAACGCCAAGAAGACTGCGAGGAGTGAGAGAACAAGTATGAAGAGCATAACAGACATCGAGACGGGCTTGCGTGGCGCCATCGTAATGCGAGTTTTGTTAGCGACGGCGACGGTTGTGATGTTGTCTGTAAGGATACGAGGAAAGGAGGATGCGAATAGATACTCAAGTTTGAGAGGGAAACACTGGTAAAGCGACAGTGGTCAGATCCCAAGCTTTTATATCGTTTCCAACGCCCTCCTCCCTCGGCCACCCATTTCCCCTTTCTGAGTCCCTTCCAACCTCCAACTGCGGCGAAGGCCTGCCAATGGGAGTATCGTGAAGGCGATACACATCGGCGTCTCCAAGTCAAAAGAAGCATCGATGATCCCCCAATGTGGGCTGTACTTGGGTTAAACTCATCCACGACGCACACAATTACCCAAATAATCGGTCGAATTATTCCGAGTATCACCGCGTCGTGGGGGCACTGGGAAGGGTACTCGAGTCATGCTATTGGGAAATTCCCTTGAGTTAAGCTTGTGATGCGGCCCCCATCTTGCCATTTATCAATAAGCATGCGTTTCAGGATTTCCACAGCGCCCAGGTATCCCAATTGAAAACGTCCATTCTTTTCCCAGTGGATAATCCGGCTGGGATACAGCTCGGATAGGAGAAGAATCATCTTCAACTTCACCTTGCTTCAGCAAGGTCTCTGGAAACTTGGAAATTGCCTTTTTTATCAAGTGCTACCTCAAATACTTAGCTCACGCCGACCCTGGCGATGGGCGTCAATTTGCCAAGCATGGGTTGACCCTGATTCCTTCCTTATATGTCAATTCTGCAAGCGTTTTGAACCGCCTTCCTTTTTGGGATCCCCTACGAAACTTGCCTGCCACTGACCAGCGCCTTTGGCACCGAGTCTGACCAACCGAAGGTTGGGCAACGAGGTGCCCTAGCAGGGGCCCTTTTCAAGCTTCGAAGTATATTTAAAGGAGCAGCTGAGTGGCCTGAGCCGATAACTGAAGCAAGGTGATCTTTTCGGCGCATGGGCGCCGCCTAGTTCCAAAGACGAGCTGCAGCCCTTTCTCGTGTGGGCCAAGTGCAACAAGGAATGATTTACTGTGAGTCTTCTATTTGCCTTTTACTTTTAGGCTTTCCATCGCGCCTCAATACCAATAATCAGATAGAAGCATGGCTGCGCACAGTAATTGCTACGTACATGGACGAGGGTATGTAGGCCCTGTTGAAACAGGCAAATTTGTCATAGATCCATCGCATCTGGTAGGCGTCATGGCAAAAAAGGTAACGAGACGATGAACCGCACGAGGTCGCCCGTAGTCGCCGCAGGGCTTAGACTCGCCAAGAATTATGCCACGGTCACCAACGGCTATAATGGGAATCACGCAATTGTCGCGCTCCTTGTGGTTATCCAACCCGTCGTATTCGTCTTCCATGCTGGCGGACCTGGAAGCTAGTGTCTTTGATGGACAACCACCTTCGGCCAGCTTGAACGTTCGCAATATGGGTGAGTACCGGTACCTCTTGAGAGCCTCTATAGAGATCCAGTTAACCGGATGGGCACAGATACACTCCAATACCCGCTCGGTCCTCGTCATTTTCTTATGGACCCTATTTACCTACCTTTGCACTTGTATTCATGGCCGTGTTTATTTCAACAGGTACTCTGTGCGGTAGTAGTCTGTATACCGGCATAGTAGCCACTTCCGCCGGCGTACCTACACTCGCATGATTGATGTAGTACGGGGTCGCTTTACCTTGATTTTGTTTAAAAAAAGGACGTTTTGTGCGCTAGACAATGAGTGAAAGCACTCACACTGCTGAAACTGCTGAGAGAACCACAAGAGGAATGAATTTGACATTCTACACAGAGCATACGCCGAGAAAGAAGGGCATACGAAGAAGATGAGGGAGAGGATGATGAACTCAATGTCGCTATGGACGCAACACAATTGTAGTATGAGTGGTCTCAGTAGGGATTATGAGTAGAATAGCTATGGATTCGTACCTCAGGACCTGCTCGGCGTATGCAATCCATCGTCTCGGAGACGGAACGTTGAAAGAAACAACACATGAGACTTCACCCCTTTTCACTCCTATCCGAGTTGGACTTGTTCATGTCCGTTTCCTCTCGTCGGTATCAACTTGACAAAGGGAGAAACGTAGCTTCTTTGTCGTCGTCCACACCTTAATATACCTCGTTAGCGCTAGCTACCTCATGGAATAGGAAATCTCTGCGCGATCAGAGAAGGGACAAACTCTCCATAGGCCAACTGACACGGTGTTCCCTCTTGGTTCTCTACGTCTTTCATGTTCAACAAGTATAACGAGCATCATCTGGGCGCNTTTTTAAGAGTCGATACTTGGCTGACTGGTTGGCTGGTAAGCTTGCGTACGCTTGCGCGCGTGAACTACACTTATGACTGAGTAATTCGAAACCGATCATTTGACAGTCATTTCGACCGTTCAGCTCACCGTTCGACTATTAAGTGACTTGAATTCGGCTTCATGCATTCATGCATTTACAGCTCATTCAAGCAGCTTGGTGTCTATTCCTTGCCATACGGCCCTACGTAGCACCTCTATAAGTAGACTCACCTGTCAAGGTCGTCACTTGCTTTACTCTATTCAAGTCTTCTTATTTTAGGATCATGCACTCAGATTACACGCAACTATGTATGGATCGGAGACGGACTTGATTACGATTTCATCTATATCTTCAAGCTCACAACTTTGGCATTAGCGTGGACGAGTTCTACATTATGTTGAAAAGATGGGAAAGATACGAGTGTGCGATGTAAGCGTATCTAGTACATGGTGGTCAAAGGATAAGAGGGTTTCAAGACGTGCCACGGAAGCTACCTATAAATAGGTTACGCAACCATGGCCCGAGCATTGCTTCCAACACATTATGGTCATCAAGGCCCAATGATGATATCCGCCGTGACAGACGACCATCGTACATGTTCCACCGATGGAATGGACCTGTTTACAAAAAAGGAATGTCAGTTGGTCGACGGGGACGCCGATTACTGCGCCGACAATGATGGATCATTTCAAGAAGATGGAGGATGTTGTAAGGGGGATGCTTGACCGCATTTGCAGGGACAACTAGTCGCATGCATTGAAAGAAGAAGACTAGAAGAAGAAACCAAAGTCTAAGATCTCAGAGCAGCTACTTGACTCCGAGGTGAACAATCAACGGAAAATCCCGAAAGATCTGAGAAGTAAGCTCATCCACCTGTTTGCGCAGTTACGAGAGCCAGGGCAGACTGGAAAAATGACCAAGGTACACGTCCTCCCAACTTGCCCTGATGCACGTCTTCACTCCCTCACTCATGTCCTCGACTACCCAAGCACCAGCAGCGCCATCGCCGTTGTCATTACCTTCTCCACTCCACCAAAAGCTTCGTTTGCTTCGAAGCACTGCTCAAAAATGGTGTACAGCTGTAGCCCAGTCCACACTGGTTCGCCGTATGTCCAACTTCGCGCCAAGGCTTGCATTTCCAGAACTTACACACACACCCTCTAGGCATCCAACATGTCGTCCATCGTATCCACCATGTGCATGACCGCCAACCCAGCCTCATCCTCGAGCGGACAGACACCATTGTCATCGCCCAGGTAAAGTCTACCGTTAGCACAGTGTATCGAAACGAGAGAGCCCTGGCAGCTCACACGTCTTGTAGGTTGCCCGTCTTGACTCTTCGGCCTGTGTGGAAGAGGTGGCGGCAGGACCACGTCCGCGTCCAACGGGGGTTGATCTTTCGGGGACCAGCAAGAGGTCTGCCATGCTCGTCGATCCCATGACGTTGGGTACGCCCTTCTTCTTCTTCTTCTTCATTCATTCATTCCCTACGTCACGGTCCCGATGCTGACCAACGTTTCGGAACCAGACCCCAAGTTGGACGCTTGATCAGTGATGGATAGAAGCATGTCTCCGCTTTTCGAAGAAATGGCGCACGCACTTCCCGGGGTAGAGTGGATTTACAGCAACGATGAGAGGCGGGTGGAACGGCCGTCGAGCGTAGCAACGGTGCAACGGCAGCGGATGTAGTAGCAGCAACAAGCACTCTAGAGTCTAAACTACAAAATGATGAGTACCATCCGGCCCCTCCCCAAAGCTGGAACACACACCTTGATCGTTATGGTTCTTTGGCTGTGCCAGAGCATCTCCGAGGACGATAAGGCAACGAATACTTTAAACAGAAGGACCTTGGGGGGGGTGTATGTGACTCATTGGGCGGGACATTGCCGCCGCCGCCGAGCTCCAAGTGCATGAGCATGAGGATGCTATACCGGCATCAGCGGCGGATCGAGAGAGAGGGAACGATACAATTAGCAAACCCTGCAGAAAAAGGTTAGAAGTGTCAGTCAGTACGTATCGAACACCGTGCATCAATACGTACCGTAATGAAGAAGACACCCTGGAAAATTTCCCCCCTTGGACTGCATTGGTTTCTAGATGCTGGGGAGAAGCTTAGTGGAAGACTTTCGATCGCTAATTTCCTTTCGGGGTGGTCGGTAGAGGGTTCTTTTGCTGTGCAGGAGGAGGGAGGGGGGGAAGGGGAAATAGGCAACTTTACTTTCTTCCTTTTCTTCCACCAGCACGCATACGTCTAACCGCAGTCGTCGTCGTTACCATCGACGTTGCTCGTTCAAATCCTACTGGTCATTTTTTCGTCATCGTTACCACCGATTGACGCCTCGGCCCGACCATCCTATCGTCAAGAAAGGTTAGTTCTCTGCCTTATGTGCGGGATCACGACCGCGACGTGTGCTGATTTTGCTACCGAACTTGGAAGGCCTGAAGACCTGACGCACTCCGGACTCTGAAAGGTGAGCTACATACATGCGAACGAATATATGACAGAATGACTGACATCTCGTTGATTCAGGGACTTGTCTGTCGACTGTCGATGTGCACCCGAAGTGGGTACGTGACGCTGAGTCTTGTTCGGGTTCATGTTGAACTGACCAACAATAGTAAGTATCGCGTCGTTTTGGCAGTATACCTTTATTACTGACCTTTTGGATTACAGAGACACACCGCACGCAGCACACATACACGGATGTCGAGTCTGAAAGGGTAGACATAAGTATGTGAGTTATACAGTCCCTACAGTATTATCGGACTCGAGTTACTGACCTTGGCCGATAGAATATTTATGTAGACTTTTGGGTCTGCGACTAGCTTGTTCGCGTATATCGAAGGCCCTGATATTATTCAGAGTAGAGTTTGTACATGTCATTGTGATGGTGGGCGGGAAGATGAGATGATGGCGGCCAGGCGCCGGTCATAGTCTCTATCTTCTTCTCTTACCACCACCACCTCTATCACCACCACCATCGACGCTGCCGCTACCGCCTTCCTCCTCTTGCGCATTTCTGCATCCATCGTGCGTTCCTCGCATCGAAACGCGCGCAACTCGATGACAGTCGATGTTGCCTCCCTTCACTTGCCTCCGTTCCGCTCGCCCTTCCTCCCTCCCTCCCTCCATCATCAACGCCAGTCCCTCCCCAACGTTCCGCCGCCAAGGAGCTCCCCCCCTGAAGAATCCTCACCCCTCGCGTCCGCCCTCGACCACCGCCATCAGCAAAGAAGCATGCCCATGCCCATACACACGACTCTTGAAGTCATCTTGAATTTCGGACTTTGGACTTTGGAAACACATCCCTCCCTACGAAGATGAAGATGGATCGATAGTCTCGTTGAAGAGTTGTGGATGGTGTCGAGGCCGTCAAGTCGTCGATATATTCGGCTGTACAGGTGGGTGGACAAGTTTTTCTTTTTTCTTCGTCTATCTCTCCCCCAGCTCTTTCCTCCGCTTGTAGACCCCATCTATCCTATCCCTCCTTCTCCCTCCTCCTTCGCTCCCTCTTCTCCTTCCGTCGTCAATGCAGGGACTAACATCCTTGACCCTTCATTCCAGGTTCGCGTCGAGCTTCCTCCAGATACAAAATAAGCGGCACCAAATGTATTTTGATTTGGAGGGATCTGTACGAAAGGAAAACCCGGTATGTAATTTCACTTTGCCTCCGTTTCTATCAAGACTAACTCGATCCGATCTCCTTGTCAGTGCCGAGGTTGAGCGCTTGAGCCCTGAAGTATATCGGTCTCGTATGGGGATGATGAGGTTGCGAGAGGTTGCGAGGGGGACATGGAGTGTCGGGTGCACATATACTGAGTATATAGGTAAGTTTTCGCCCTCCCCTCTCCCTTTGTTTTTTCTTCGGTCCGATCGTTGACAACGCCTTCCCTTCCCGCCTCTTAATTAACATTTTTTCTATCTATTCTAGGTTCTCGTCATGCGGCTGTCGGATGTGGGAACACGTCTCGAAGAGGGGGATACAACATGGATGGTTGGTGGCGACCGATGCGGGTGGGCATGGTTTGAGTCATTTGACGGCAGATGGGGGACGGGAGATGTTTTTGTGGTGAGTGATCCCTTTGTCTCGAGGGGAGTCGATGCTTATATGCGTTTGCTGTTAGGTGTGCACGACACGGGTATGCGAGACGACGGGTTACGGCAGGGTTGTGAAGGGACAGGGTGGACTAGTGCATACACGGATAGCGGACTGTATGTGTTTGCGCGCGAATAGACTGGTGCATGTATGTTTATCTGGCGATGGGACAGCAAGTGTGGGAGGCTGTGATGCACGCTTACGCGCATGGGTAGCGACTAGGTGTGAGCAGAGGGGACGGGCTGGGTGGGCACTGGACAGGGAATTTTGACGGCTAGCTAGGGACATGTTGCGTGAGGACAAAGAGCACGAATGGTGCTGTACAGAGGAATGGCGGAGGTCGAGGCCGAGGCATTGCACCATCCTCTATGACGAGAGGATGACAATCGACAGTCGCAGCGTTAGTATACTGTGACTCTTTACTTTGAATTGAAACGTCGTCTTGGGCATGAGTGTTTTCATCGATCAGCGGAATTGGACGTGTGAGTCGTTGTGAATCACGGTGAATGACAATGGTCACTAGCGAAAAGTCGAAGGTTGTATTAGCGATATAAAATAATAAAAAATTCGAAAGGAGATTGCAATTTTTGGAATAGGGATCTACTTATGCTTGCTCGCCGTTTCTTTCATCCTTCATCTCCTCACCATCATGGAGCCTCTGCCTTTGCTTCCTCCGCGTGTGAGAAGGGGATCTTTGACCTCCCAGACAGCAGGCTTCGAACCAACAGAGAACTCGAGATCTTCGCGCTGAAAGAAACGGTCAGCACGCTAGTGGGGCGCCTGGAAAGGGTACGACGGACCTTGATACTGTCCCAGTACTTGTACACCATCGTGACACTTAGTAGGACGCAGAGAGTGAAGAAGAACAGACCATCGATGTAGTGCTGGATGGCATCGCAGTGACTGAAGGCAAATAGAAGGGCTTGGGCGATGGTAAAAAAGGCAGTTCCGAAGACGATGTCACCAATGGGCCAACGATCATCAAGGCTCCTGAATACAAGCATCAACTGCGTGACAATGTAGATGTCAGTGCAGATGAGGGGCCAGAGGCTGTAAAGAATCCGCAGTCCGATGGAGTTCTTGACTCGAAACCTGCGATATTCTTGAACGTCGCTATTGAGTGAAGGTGACGTCGAAAACGACTAGAGTGGCAATGCGAATAAACTTGCGAAGGGATCAGAAGGGTGGAAGAGCGAACGCCGAATTGAGGAGGGGGCTCACCCAAAGCGACAGAGCAGCGCCATCTTCTGCAAATTGAAACCCAACGAAACCATTGGCGAGCAAGCAAGTCCAGACAGCGAACCACTGAAGAAAACAAGGCATTAGACTGCCGTTTTGCAAAGATCAGGAAATCTTTACTCACAGGATATGAGACGTTGGCGGTTGGTATTATCCCGGAATCCAAAAAGATGGCAAGAAAGTTCTGTGACAGCATACGACCCCGATTTCCTTGCGACCTGAGTATCCAGGCATGGGCAAAGGCGGCGGTGTCGTAAGTGTTGGTATTGGGGCAGTCGGGACGTAAGGCACAGTTCTCCTGATTGCTGGCGGGAAAAAACGCACCTAACAGACCGCTCTGATTGCGTGTCGGGATATAAGGCACAGTTCTCCTGATTGCTGGCGGGAAAAAACACACCTAACAGACCGCTCTGATTGCGTGTCGGGATAGTCTGCGTACTTGATCCAAGCAAGAAGAATCCTAGCATGCAATGTCAGGACAATCATGAGGTATAAAGTAGATAGACTCACTTTTCGGGGTAATCGGCTCCGTATGGGAAGAATCGCGGGAAAAGTATACGTTCAATAGCATCATAACATTTGAGGATGAGTCCATGGATGTAGGCGTGGATGAATTCAGCGTTGAGGAGAAGACGCCAAACGGCATGCGTCAACTCTCACTTGAGGTAAGTCAGGTATGCTGGCCGGGGAGGATGCCCATGAGAGTTCATATAAACATCGTTAACGGTGTCTAGAAGCCGCGAAGAGCATGTAAATAGATGGATCGATGTGTGAGAAGAAGAAACATACCGAGGGGATGTAGGCTTGGTGATGGCAATGACCAGCTGTTGGTTGAGCACGAAGATACTTTGATCAATTTCCAAAGAAAGTGTGGAGCGGCCAAAGAGAAGCTGTCCCAAAGTTTGCGAGATGTGTTGAGTCGCTCCAAAACATGAAGGCGACAACGACGGTTTCGAGGGTAGGGAGGACGGGGAGCGAACATGTGTCCATCATCTTTTGTGTGTTGTAGACTTTGGCATACAGGCGTTGATGACCTTGAGGAACCTCGGAAAAGGGTTTCCGGACAGGATAACCGTGGTGTTGGGAGCTTGGCGCAGCAGGATCATGTACATATTCGGGGTCCCAGCATTGCTCGAAGGGCATGAGATGAAGGTCTTGGAACTCGGGCCCTTGGGATGCCTCTTTCATCACTGAAAGCAGCGGACGGATATGGATAGCCTTGACTTCGAATGTTGGCGCCCTCGCCTCGGGATTTTGACTTTCGGCGCGGGCAGCGGGATAGTAACGCTGTGCTTCTCCCATCCGGCAGAAATGGGAAGGGGTGGGGTAGACTTGTTGGATATTGATGACGACGACGGAAGGAAATCGTCGATTCGCTTGTGTTCTCGGGTGCAGGAGAACTGCTTCAAATCTGCGGAGTTGAAGTCGTCGTGACGGAGGACGTTGTTGACAAGTGAGTCCAGCTCTTTCTTTGACTTTTTATCTGACCCACTATGAAACCAGCTCATTAAACGCGCGACGGCAGCATTTAAGAAGGGGGCCCAAGGTTGCTCGGAAGGTGGCGCAACTTCCTCGGGTAAGAGAGGGGGGATTGGTTCATCGTCGGTGTTCCCGGTGAGTTCAGATGCGAAAACGACAAGAGATTCGGGGTTGTGAGTTGGGCGCCGTGGATAAACACGGTAAACGCCGAGTGGGCTGGGTAATGTGCAGATTGGGGGTAACATCTGCACCTCGACGAGGGCTTCTGCAACTTCTGGGGGTTCAGGAATTGGGATCGGAGGCGGAGCGACCTCATTTTCGATGAGTTTCCATGGTTTCCTCTTCTTTCGATCACATGACCGTTCTGTCGCAGACTCCAACAACCAGTCACTGTTATGCTAGCTATCACCTTTCTTGGCCCCTCCCGACTCTTCGACTGCTCAAGCTGTGACTGCGGTGCATTTGCCCCGCCGCCGCCCATCTCCCTTCGATCTCCAGTGTACTTGGACATCCCTGCATCCATGGCGGATCGTTTTCAGCGTGTGGACAGCTGCAGCCAAAGTTTCTCCAGCCGCAGCGGCTTCATGCAGCATACAAATACTTGCGCGGTGTACAAGAAACACAAGCAGTCCCGTTTCGCCTCCCGACAGCTAGCCTTACAGCTACGAAAGCAGCAAGCGGGTGAGAAATCGCGATTGCGAAGTGTGTCGCTCGCAACTGTAGCCGCCGCCTCCGCTGCAAATTCAAGTGCCACCAGCTCCCAAGCCTACCCCCCCGTCACACCATTCATGGTACCTCATCCAACTTATTATCTATGCCCTTGGGCAATAGACTCATTCTTAATCCATAGAACGCGGATGCATCTGGTGACATTGAAATGCTAGAAGCCACCACAGTTCCTGAACTAGACGATCACGTTGGCCCTCCCGAAGCTTCGACAGCTTCCAGGGTGACCCAGCAAGATTGTCAGCAAGAGCCCCGATCTACGCATCCTCATCCCCGTCGTCTTCCGCGCCATCTTTCAGATGACCTTCCACAAGCTTCATCCGACGTTCAGATTTTTGGCTATGAAGATTCTGACACCAACGTCCTAGCAAACGTACAGCATGACAGAGACTATAGGTTACTCCCTAGGGTCGTTCTGATTGTTCGCGATCGTCTTGCGACATCACTGAACCCCTTCCGTCTATGGCGGCACTATCAGCATCGACCACACTCTGATCCCGATGCCTATGTCCCTCTGAAGGATCTCACCATTTCCCGTGGCACTTCGAGCACTCTTGACTCTGATGACCGCATGCCAACATCTACTCAGGACACTGAAGATGCCAAAGAGGACAAACCATCATTCTGGCCGTTTGCTAATTCAACACGATGGGCAATGATGAATTGGCTAAATACAGGGAGTGTGACCAAGTCTGCTGGAGAGATCAATAGATTGGTTGAAGAAGTAATTTTAGCCGAAGGAAGATCTCCGAGGCTTCGATGCAAACCGCGAAAATGCTCGTCTTGATAAAGTCACGTCTCCCACCAATCCCACGTTTGAGGGAATGAAGGAGACGTCTGTTGAAATCTCAGTTCCACCTGGGGTAGCGCATGCTCCTCCACAAACGTTTGCGGTCCCTGGTCTTCACCATCGCGACCTTCTTACCATCATCAAGGAGGCCTTTCAAAGCCCTTTATTCCACAAATTCCACCTCACGCCATTTCGTATGTTTCACAACCCTGAAGGTACCGACACGCATGAACGAGTGTATGGCGAGCTGTATACATCGGAAAGCTTTGTCCGCGCGCATGATCAAGTACAACGAGCACCTCTCCCACCTAATAGTCCCGCCTGTTCTCGGGAACGAGTTGTTGCGGCACTCATGTGTTGGTCAGACTCTACTCATCTTGCCAATTTTGGTACCGCTCCCCTGTGGCCAATATATGTCTTCTTCGGTAATCTGTCAAAATATATTGGGAGTGTTCCCAGCTCGGGGGCATGTCATCACTTTGCTTATATTCCATCGGTGGGCCGTTAAGAACCATTCCGTCGTACTTCTGTACTAACGTAAGATGTAGCTTCCAGATTCCTTTCAAGACTGGGTGAAAACATTCCATCCAAAGTGGAAAACACAGAAGCGCGACATACTCACTCATTGCCGGCGTGAACTGATGCATGCCATATGGAAACACCTTCTCAACGATGAATTCGTCCACGCGTATAAGTACGGTATCATTATACGCTGTACCGATGGGAAAGAACGGCGTGTCGATCCACGGTTCTTTACATATGGCGCCGATTATCCTGAGAAGTAAGTTTCTATGACGTACTTTCGGTAGCAAAAATAAAACGCACCACTTACTTTTGTTGACACGACGCGCGCAACTTTCTCGCAACTTTTTCAAAATCCAAAAGCCGCTACAGATACCACTTAGCTCTGTATCGTGTTACTTACTGGGTACAAATTCCCTGTGAGCCCGAAATCTCGTTTCAACGATCAAGCTGTGCTGCAACAAGAAAGATGAAAGGTAAGTACATGATAGTCAGTTGGACTTTTGAAGAGCTTACCTACGGGGCCATAGGTCCGATAGGGAGTAGCCGCGGTCGGTAGAGCGAGGGCCTTGATTTCCAAGCAAACGGCCTGCTGCCCTGGAGGAAGGGGGGTCGACTGCACCATGAAACCGAGGTGTCACGACGTCGAAATGTGGGGAAAAGGAAAGCTTGATAGATACCTTCGACACGTTGAAAGGTTGTTGTGTAATCGTCAAGCTTCCGTCACGGTGGAAGCCTACAGCGTTCAAGGCACGAGGCCAAGAAAACGTTGAGGTAGGCGGCTTCTTTGCAAGCCCGATGAGTTGGCTGTAGGGACGGACAGTTTTCGAGGACATGGGGTGTGAGGGTCAGGGAACAATCAAGCGAAGGAATTCTGCAAATACGGCGCTGTCAGGGATAACAAAAGCAACTAAATACGCAGGACGGGCTGACCGAATTCGAGACAATGCCTATCTCTCCCTGTTGAAGTGGAAGCTTAAGAGACGAGCACAGACGCAGGGGGAATGAGAAGAGAATGTCGATGGATCCAGTCAATCTGTCCAAACAACGTCCATGAGCAGTTTCTAAAGGAAAACAAGACGTGCGGCGTACGTGAGCCCAGCGAAACCTATACATTGGCCAGGCTCTGAGATCCTGACAGCCCGAAGGGCGAGATCAATTCCCCCCGGTATTGAGAGAAATGCAGAGTTCTGTATAATCACCATCCATTAGTTGTCAAGAAACAAGACTTGCCACGAGAGTCGAGACCTATGGACAAGGTAGAAACAACTCCTTCACCTGGGTCGAAGGGGGGGCGACAATTCCCAGAAACCTTCGCGTATGGCACACCAGCGGCTTCCCTTCATGGCAACGAAGGGCTTGCGGAAGGTGAACATCCCGTCATTCCTGCGACCTTGCAAGTTGTCTCGGGCTGGATAGTAAGGATTGGTTGGAACCAGAATCATCAAGCCTGAGGCTAGAGCACCGACGCAAGTCAGACGGTTGAACATTGATCATTGATATATGAGTTTACTTGAATAAAGTGTCCATCGATAGACACTGGGTGAGAGGAAGGAAGAGTCGAACGTAAGATGAACTTCGGTGTTGTCAAAAGCGGGCGTCAACGACGGGCGTCTGTGTCACATGAATGGGATAGGAGGTTGTTGGGAAGGCGAAAACCAAGTCGAAACAGTACTTGCATAGGCCCATAAGTCCTGACACAACAATCCCGGTACTTCTCAAACCAGAGCACGCATTTTAGTGTCTATTTCGATGAAGCTCGGGGAAAAGTGTTGCGCATTTTTCGACTTGAAAAGTTGCGAGAAAGTTGCGCGCGTCGTGTCAACAAAAGTAAGTGGTGCGTTTTATTTTTGCTACCGAAAGCACGTCATAAGTTTCGTCTCCTTTTGAGCTAAAAATATATGACGCTTACCCCATTGTCTAGAGCGCTCCTCGTTACAATCAGAGACCAAGGTCTTTGCCCGTGCCCACGTTGTCTGATACCAAAGACTTCGTTATTTAAGATGGGGATGATCCAAGACATGAAGCAACGTTTCGAGAAAATTCGGGAGTTTCTTTCTACCTCTGTACAAGAGGCAAGAGACCTGATCTACAAAATGGCTCATGCAATCAGCGGTGCTCGCGTCAACAAGGAGCTGAAGCCCACCTCAGCAGTACCCACTATGGCAAGTTTTGTGTCAATTCGCTCCTGAGATACCGAAACCTGATTCAAGTCAAACTGTTGATTAGAACGCATTTGTGGAACGACTCGGACCTACATTCAACCCGTCTACTATGCTCGTTGTTGACCTTCTTCATGAAGTTGAGCTAGGAGTGTGGAAACATGTATTTACACACTTAATCCGGCTCCTCTACGCATCCCCAAATGGCCAAACTCAGGTGGATGAGCTCGACCAGCGGTGAGAAAACCGCTTTCGATGGGCGGCATGGTACTGATCTAATCATGACTTAGGTTTCGGTGCATGCCAACATTTGGTAAAACCACGATCCGTAAATTCGCTACAAATACATCAGATATGAAGAAACTCGCCGCACGCGACTTTGAAGACATACTACAATGTTCCATCCCCGCCTTTTCGGGACTTCTTGACGGTCCCCACGACACACGCTTACAGAAGCTCCTCTACCGCCTAGGCGAGTGGCATGCACTGGCTAAACTCCGCATGCACACCGATAGCTCCCTGAAGCATTTCGAAAGGTTGACAACTGAGCTGGGCCGCTTGATGCGGGATTTCGAACGCACAACATGCACTCAATTCAATACCGTGGAGCTACCGCGCGAAGTAAACGCACGAGTCCGCCGCCAGGCCGCTGGTGCTGCAGCGCCAGCCCAAGCGCGCACCACACAAGCATCAGCAAGTGCTGCTCGAAAGTCGAAGAAACTCAACCTCAATATATACAAGTATCATGCACTTGGTGACTATGCAGCAACTATACGAGAGTACGGAACCACCGATTCATATTCTACCCAGATGGTGCGTGCTGGCTGCTACTTGATAGGGCTATGCCTGTGGGAGTTGACCAGATTCCTTCCCATTATCCATAGGGCGAGCAGGCTCATCGACGCGTAAAGGCCTTCTATAAGGTTACTCCAAAGCGCAACGCAGCAAAGCAAATTGCCCGGCGTCATCGGAGGGAACGCATTCTCCGGCGTAAAGACGTGAGCAAAAAACCACGGGACAGAAGAATACACCAGCGGTTCCCCTCACCCACGACCACCATGTTACCTTTTCCGCGAGTGAACATATGGAGCCAATGCTCCCCATTGCACCGTTCCAAATCTCAGCTAGCCGACGATATTAATTGGGTCTTTCATCATTTCTTCATGTGGACGAGGGATGTACCGTTGATCCAGCGAAGAAAGTGTGTACCCTCTATACACTGTCATCACACGGTGATGATTCAAGCATTTCTAACTTACATTGTCCCTGACAGAACTTCTTGCCGAAGCTCAAGGAACGTTCTTGCGCGTATGGATGGCCGCGACTTTGATGCAGACATGGATCTTCCTTATACTGCTTCTGACCGAAACAGCATCCAACTGGTTGACAACACAATCTTCTCAGTCAAAACATGTCGTATAAACTACACCACCTACGATGTGCGACGTGACTATGACATCATCAATCCGCGAACACAACATCGAGACGTTATGGTTTATGCACCTACCGGTGATCCACAAACTTACTGGTACGCGCGAGTTCTCGGAATTTTTCACACTCAAGTGGTCAGACTGGATACCCCGCACGAACGGCCATTGAAGATGGAGTTTCTGTGGGTTCGGTGGTTCGGAACCATTCCAGGACATCGTTTCGGTTCACAATTGGCCAAGCTCCCCAAGATCGGATTTGTACCCGAGCTTGAAGACGAAGAGAATTACGCTTTTGGCTTTCTCGACCCCGCTCTTGTTATTCGGTCTTGCCACATTATACCCGATTTCGAGGAGGGGACAACATCAGCACTTCTACCCACTCAATTAGCAACAGCCGCGAGGCACCTTGATGAGAAGGAAGACTGGTATTATTATTACGTGAACATGTCAGTAAATTTTGATGAGCTCGCCATAACAGAAGTGCTGACTCTGTTGTCTAGCTTTGCTGATCGAGACCTCTTCATGCGGCACCGTGGGGGAGGTATCGGACACACAAGCTTGCGGCACACGCATCTTGCCTCTGGCGTGGTTGAAGAACCCCCAATCACTCAGGAGGCGGAAGAGGAGGAAGAGGCGGAAGAGGCGGCACTAGTCGCAGCAGCGGAGGCAGCACTGGTCGAGGCAGCGGAGGAAGCCGTACTGAATGGTCGTGACCCCAATAATGATGAGAATCACGGCTCAGACTCTTCAGACAGCGGATCAGGCATGGAATCGGATGACCCAGACACAGAGGGGGAACCCAGGGGAACCCTTGGGAGCGGATGATGGAGAGGACCCTGATTTTGGCATAGATGATGGATATGGGACACCGTAATATACATTCCATGTAATCAACAAAGCGAAAAATTGGATAATTGTCTGCGGGAGGGCGAGAGGCTGAAATGCTATCAGTCCATTGAGCGCAAGCAAAAGTTGACACACTTGTACTCACATTGCGAAGTTAGTCATTAAGTGGAGGTATTTTGACTGGGAGCAACCACAGCATGGGCTGGAGTTGGAGCTGGGCCGTTTGTATTTGTCGCATTTGTATCTGTCGCACCAGCTGCCGCCACGGTAGTGCCTCCAGCCCCAGATACCACCCCAACAGCTGGGCTACTACTAGCCGCTGCCACCACGCTGGCCTCCCAAGCTTCTCTTGCTTCCCTCTCCCGCTGCCTGGCCTCTTCGGCAAGCTGAAAAAATGGACGAAGGGTGGGATCTTGGCACAGATCTTTGAGCTCGGCTACGAAGTACCGCAGACTTTGAAGCATAACCGTCTCGGTTGGTTTGACTGTGTGGGGAAGGGGAGTTGAGCTTACGGCGAGGCAGGGGAAGTAGTAGAGGCCTCACACTGGGTTTGGGCATCCATAACGATGATCAAGGCTTGACTGAGCGTTGAACGTTCTGACTGAGCGCTGGGTGAAAGGGTCAACAGAATGTGTCGTTTGCTTCACCCTTCGGTTAACTCCGAACCTTCTTGTAGCCTATTGGCTGACCTTGCATGGACGCGTACATCATGGTCTGTGAGTGATATTCGCTTGCAAGGTAAGAGACAGATGGTGGTACTATAGACATCATGTCAGATATATTATCAGGGCCCAACAGTTGATACCAGAGCGAACCATTATGCTCAGCAACTGAGCAGCCAAGCCAATGCAAACTCCATCTGGCGGTCATAATGACGATGGCGATGTCAGGATGTCCAAATATTACTTTGCAATAACATACGGTATCATTATGAGATACACATTATCATAGATGGGATCATGGTCACAGAAATGGTACAACCTTGTCATTGTTACCATGCGATACCCGGCGCGGGAGGTTTAACTGATGAGGGTCTTCGCGGAGTTCGTAGGATCCTAGATGTAACACTTCGACGATCCATTGGAAGCAAGACGGACAACTAAATTGGTAAAACGGACTCAAGCCTAGTAGTATACATGGAGCAAGATAGGGTATGTAGACTCGGGCGCACTATATGAGCATGGCAAGTCCTGCTCAAGGCGACCCTCCGTGCCTGACAGTGATGGTAAGCCCCGAACAGGAGCCACAAGCTTGAGAAGTTTCCTATCAGTCGGCGGGTTAGAAAAGTTGGTAGTGAAAAGTTAATTGACCGTGACGTACATTGAGACTCAACTCCTCCAGGCGTCGCTCCAAGCGGTCAAAGCGCACGTTCAGCTCGTCAAGTCGGTTATCATTGGGCGAGCCATGGGCCTGATAGAGACGGGTATTATAAGTGAGATAGATAAGCGATTCCCGCGACGAGCTCAAGGTACACACCTTGATGAAATCCTCCAGTCGCTTTTCCAAACGGTCGAAGCACGCACTCAATGTATCGAACTGTGTGCTTTGGAAGGCTTCGGGCCCATTGGGTACTTTTGTATTAAGTAGATCTAGCTGCCTTTCCAGGCGATCGAAGCGAGTGTTGAAGTCGACGTTTGCATTGCTCGGCGAGAACAGAGTTGATTGCTGAAAGCGACGATGAGTATAGAATATCCCAGTGGATAAGATGTTACACGGATGTTCGTACGTTGTCGTTAGTGTTGCCGGATAGTCTCTCAGCGGCCGTGTCAGGTTGGTAGGGTTGTGCTCCTCCGTACGTGTCCAAGCGGATTATGCGTTCTTGTAATCCGCGCTGAATGTCTTCCCACGGATCATGTTGATGTTGGGTGGAGGCTGCTAAAATGGGCAAAGGGCTGGAGTTCTTGCCCAATTTGCCTTTGGCTCGAATTTGAATGAACACCTCCCAACTGAGAGGAAGTATTAGGTACCTCTTCTCTTGTGAAATCCACACGCCGTCGAAGCACATCCCGTCCCAGAATACTTATCGCCAAGAATGAGGTGGGCTTGCTGCTCGCCTCCAGTCTGCCATACTGAGGATGTCAATGATGGTCAACGACGCAACGCAGATGCCCTGGACGACGCACGGTGCTAAGCCTCCCAAGGGTGCAAAATTGTGAGGGCGACAAAGCCCCCTGAAGCTTGAAGCTTTCAAGGCCAAATCGCGCAAGCTCTAATCCCGGGGTTCAATTAATGGATCATTCGTCATCGTCGTCACCCCGCGCCTGACACAGGTGAGTCCCCTTTATCTTTTTCTATAGTTTAGACTAACCGCTGACATGATTTCCTCCTAGACCTCCCCCTTCAGACACTTTACCCTTGAATTTATGCCAAGGATCGCCAGCTTGACGCCGCTCGTCGATGGATCAATCAATGATCCCGCCGCACGATACCAGCGAGGCTAACTCGGGCTCACTTCTGTAGCCTCTTATGCCTTTGATCAGCGTGCCAAGAGTGTTAAACAGATCATCCTGTACCTGGTTCAACTTGAAACCACACCTGCATGCCCAAAAGCATGCCAACTCCGTGTTCCGTGCACGATATATAATCTCTGAACCTCGCAGAGTACGAAAGGATGAAGACTTCAGTTCTCTGGCTTACCACGGCATTACTCGTAAGTTTCCCCTACTTTTGAGTGTATAACCAGCTCACCAGGAAACTTCCCCACAACGTATGGACGAGGGTAGCGTTGCAGACACCTGCTTGGACGAACTCAAAGCGGAAGGCAAACATGGACCGTCTGGACGAGGAATTCACGGAGGAGAAATACATCAAACAAGTCGGTGATTGGAGGAAGAACAGGGTCAGCATCGTCACGCAACTCCGAACACGACACCCCCCCCTCCACCTACATCGAATCGGAAGGGCGGATAATCCACGGTGTCCTCACTGCACGCGCAAAAGAGAATCTGTATTCCACTTCTTGAAGGAATGTCCAACTTACAACAGAGAGAGACACATAGTCGCTTACATCAGTGGGCCATGGAGGTACATGGGCCATGACCCGCCGGCGCTGGAGACTCGAAGATCGGTGGGAGTAGGTCCGAGGAAGGAGGAAAGAAGCAGCGCCTCCCGAGAGGATGGAGTCCGAGTGACGAAGACGACGATAACGGACTCGACATCGATCAGGTATAAGAAGAAGGAAAACGGCGGAACGAGAACGACCGGCAAATAAATATGCCCAATTTGTCTCAAAACCTGTCGGTAATTTGAACGCAGAGATTGTCCTTGGTACCATACACAACCGCGGCGAGGCCGCAAAGTGACTTGGACGCACTTCCTGGTGAGTTCCTCTCAAACCCCTTTCATGGCCGCTGATCTTCATCTAGGAAAGGCGGCGTCGCGGCATGGATGGATGGCAGTGGTCGGGATGGTCTTTGTTTGGGCATTGTGGCAGGTTGGATAGATCTTTGGAGTCGCCGTGGTTCGGTCTGGGATGGCGACGGTTGAACCACAGTGGCGGCTGGGACTGATCTTCCCAGTTGCCGTGGTTCGGATGATGCGAGCTGGGAGGATGGTTTACATGAAGCACCATCATGGGGGATTTCCTTTGTGCCCCTGATCATAATATCTAGACATTGACAGTTATGTATGAGAAGTATGAAGGATAAAGAACGAGGAAGGCAGCGTACATACTATGGACATGAGAAAGGACGTACACTTCAAAGGGAGGTCCGCCTCGTAGTAGCCAAGTTTGTTTGAAGCGTTTGCGCCTCATCCTGAATGAGAAGAATTGAAAGAGAATCCATGAAATGGAAGCCAGAGATTTAGGTCAGCAAGAGGGCCAAAAGGTGACGCCTTCGCGGAAGCAATACGTGCCCACTCCTGGCAACGCCACAATCTGCGGGCGGCCTTCTCAGCTGTTTTAAAACACCGGGCGATGAAGCACACAAAACTCAAGATGACGTGTATATATTGACATTGAGGGCTTCGAGGAAGACAAGTGAACGCCAAAGACACATTGTCAGACTGTTCTGAACAGGGAGGTAGACGACACAAACGGCCGTTCGTGAAAGGACAAGTAGACGAAGTGGATGGAGTGATATACGTAGGCGGTTTCAGTGAAGAGGGAGGGTGATGGTGGCACAAGTGTACAAAGACAACGAAAAACATAGGCGAATAACCTGACCCAATCTGACTCCGCTCCACTGTACCATTACCGCTAGGGCTGGGAGTGGCGTTGGCGGCGGTCGCCCTCCGTTTCAAATTTATGAGAAGAGAGTTGCTGGGAAACTTTCCAGAAAGCAGCTTTCCATGCCGACGGGCGTGCCACTCTTCTGCGTCGGCGGTCCAGCAAATGCTCCCCAGCCCAGCGGGGATTTCTCCCAAACCGACGGACTTGGCTACCAGGAAACACGAGCGTATTGGTAAACGCCGTCGGTAGATGCCCGACCTGGATGGAAAAAGGAACGTAAGAATACAGAATAACAGCCACATTGAATAGATACACATACCAGTGTCAAGGTCGTAAGTGCCGCATAGGAGGTCAATCTCCCTGTCCATAAGTGGCTGAAAGTAGGCTGAGTCTGGCTCCGGGCCTACGAGAGCAGCATACAAGATTTCCACGTTCACAACTTCTCGTGCCATCCGACCAACCAGTCCACCATGTAGGAGAGCTCCCCAAGGAGACTCGGGAAAGGAGCCACGTAAGTGCACGAACGAATAATAATCCCATTTATTAGGTTCGTAGTCAGGAGGACGATACCCAAGCCCACGTGGACGAACATGTGGGATAAGAAAGCTTTGCTCCAAAGCCAAGGGTCACTGCAAATCCTCGCCTCGTAAGGGCTAAGATTATCTCTTCAATACTTCTGCGTTCAAGATGCTGGTACATGCGACCGATATACGTCGTGGCGATGGGATTAATCGTGATCGTGGGGGTACCAGAACCAATGAAATATTGTAGAGGCGCAGCCTTGGAGACTGATAACTTTTCTACCCATTCGGTTGAGGCGAGGTCGGCGGTATCCTGCCTTAGATCGCTCAGATGTAGGCGAACGACGCTAAGGCAATGAGGGGAAGAAAAGCGTCTCGAGAGCGTTTACAAGCCTCTCTGGCAGCCTCGGCTGAGGCATGGGGAAATGAGTAGCCGTACCGGTGGGGGAATGTGTAATGCAAGAAGTCTTTGGGGAGAGGGGAGTAAGCAACCCCAATGGTGCGTATGCTGAAGGACTTCAAGGCATGTTCCAACGCAAGCCAAGACTCACGAATATCCCTGCGAAGGATATAGTTCCCTGCGCGAGTTGTCCAAATCCGGAGAGATGCATTGAGACAGCTGAATAAGTTTCCATTAAAACAGCGGAGGAGTGGAACAAAGCCGAGGAACGGAAAGAAATTGGTCATCCGATTGTGAGATTGTACGACAAGGGGATCTGGTTCAAAGAGTCTGATTTCGTTTGGGGAACGCGAAGATGAGCGGAATGCTCCTTATCTGCATTGAGGACCGTGTAGTAAAAGTCCTCGTGAAATACATGACGGCTAGATATCTGAGAAAAGTATAAGCAAGGAAGCTCATAAGCGGCTCAGATGAATGCCTTACGATGGCGATACTTGGGCTGGACGGGCGGGTGGGCTCGGGGCGCAGGCAACTGAGAATTGAATATTTGAATATTCAGTCTGGCAGGACAGTATAGCACGGTGTTTAACACAATGCAGTATACTGGCTTGGAGAATAGCGAGAAAGTAGGAACACGGTATAACGGAGCGTTGGAACACTGCGTTGTACCGGTCCTGGACTTGGAGGAGCGGATATGACTATGGGAGAAGCTTGAGAGCTTGGCTTATTAAGCACGGAGGCTGTGGCCTACGCCAGCGTCGCCCAGAGTTCAACTTTTCGTCTTCCCCATCTTCTACCCACAGGGTGAGCTGCCTTGATGATACATTAATGCTCCAGCGTCATAGACGCATGCAAGCCTTCCGCCTCCCGTCATCCACCATGCACATCTATGATGTTTCAACATTATAGAGTCGGTTAGGACATGCCCCAATGCCTAGGCCCGACTGGGTACTCTGAGAGCCATCGGCGGTCGCTAGTCATCACCTCGCTCCACGATGGTCCTACGAATCGGCGAGGAAATGATCCCAGAGATTGCGCGTTGAAGGAAACATGGGATGATGATCGCCGTCAACAATCATTAATCAACATCGAGACCCCAGGATCAAGGTTGGGTCCGGCATCCGAGAAGGAAGGGCGCGTTGAAAGACGGTATCTGCGAGAAGGAGGAAGGAGGAGATGACAGCACTCAATACACGACCTCGTAAGCGTTCTGGGTCTGGGCCCGAACTTGGGGTGATTCTTCTCAGGAATTTCCTCCATTCCTGATCGTTTGCTGTCTGAGGTGGAGCTCGAGGTATGGCAAGATTTGTAAAACGTTGGCTTGACCGTGTCCAATCCTGTTGTGGTATGATGCGGTGAGGGCCAATCAGTTCGCGGGCAAGAAATGTAGCAGATTTTGGGTACTTAAATGGAAATGAGCCTTTTTCAAGTTATTCAATGTCTGACCGTTGATGCAAACCTGGGAGGCTGGAGTGACTGGTGACCGACTAGCGCAGTCTGGCAGTGACTAGTTACTGGACGAGTCGGCAACGAGTCGGGGAGAAAGCACGCTGACAGCGTCTGCTGAGGTCTCAGCAAGTAACGTTGAAGGACCGCTCGTTGCTTCCGGGTTCCCCAATCTGGAGTGGCGTACTTTTCCGACGGGTACATGCTTGCTCTAGCTTGCTCTGTATGTACCTGGAAATCCCCGAGATGCCCGAATCTCTTTTCTCATGCAGGCGTGCCGCGTCATCCCTTCAACCCACTCCAACTCTCCACCCTTTCAACACATACCGTCGTTCATGTCCGTTAGTCCTACCAAACGTGTTCGCGAGAATTCAATTGCCTCTTCCGATGATATCAAACTTCGTTTGCGACAACTTTCACAAGTACAATACTTCCCTCATGATGAAATCTTCTCCGAAGATGAGGACAGTGATGAATACTTAGATGGCTACGATACCGATTACTCTAGACCCCCCGAATGCGACTCAGTCTTTTCAACTGGAGAACGCCTTCCCAACTTTGCTCTGCATCAATCTCCACTTGTGACGCAATCAGAGGATGCGGCACTGGAACTAGACATAGGTGCGTCATACATTTTTTGTTCCCGACTTTTCCAGCCAATCAATTCCTAGATATCATACAATCGGTCTTCAACACCTCCATAAAGCCCAGTACGTTCATTCCCCCCTTTGTACCCATTGCCTGGGCGTCCAAGAATGGCATCAATGGGATGGTCTCTTCAAGACGACGCCTACGACATTTTCCGGCCTGCTACCGCTGCCAATTTGCCCCAACGCTGTGAAGCTCGCCTTAAGGCTGAAACAGTAGCCTGCTTGCTTTCAAACTCTCTTGGCTTCACTCTACTCCCTGTCACGTTACAATCTCAACACCACCGCTATGCCTCCCGCTCTCCTTCGTGCAGTCTACGCGAACCTAAGGAGAATGGTGCCAGGGCGCCAAAAACTCCAAAGGCCGAGCTCAAGCCAAAGGAGGAGCGATGTGGAGTGCCGGAGGTGCGGGATCTTGAGCGCTGGGAGAGGCCCAATGGAGACGAGAAGAAAGATGTAGAATGTGGTCTATGGGAGTATCAATATACAGTTTGTATGCGTCGCTGCGCCAGCGACCGAGTTGTTGAATTTGATGGCCTTGGATGCCAACTGCTGCTGCGGTCGAAGCTGCACCGCGTCGAAAGCTGCGGCCTGAGAAGTTGGCTGGATTGAAACCAGCGATGATAAGGGTGAGTTTCAGTTTAGACGCGAAGGTCTTCGGCGTGAACGAGTCCGAAAGACGACTTTGAAATTTTGTGAACGACTTTAGAAGCAAAGTGTCTTTTTGCTATATACGATTATCGCCGCTCGCTCCTTGAGGATTTGAGTAATCTATGTGTTGGAATCCCAAATGCAGCTCAAGCTCGGTGATGGATTGTCGCGTGGCCGTGGCGGCCAATAGGAGTTTTTACTCCTCGTATGTACCGCTTTGACCGGTAGGATTTTCTATGTGTTCCTGTTCGTTTCGCCTCATGGCGGCCTCATGCAAGTTCGTATATATGGTACCTTTGGACTTTTCGAGCACCTCAGTGATTGCCCGCGTATCACTGAGGTGAGTATGCATTTTACTTATGCTTTTCGTACATTTATCTCACACGCGTCGTAGCCAGACTTGTTATTCTTACAGGTAGCTACCAAATACAGTGATTGCCCGCGATATCACTGAGCCGACCTTGTTATTCTTACACTATGGACATGGGAAGATGATCGATGACGATCGATGAAGGGGTAACGCGAGCATGGCCGTCAACGGATTCTCACCCTCTACACAGATTATTGCGACTCGATCAGGTATTCAGTCAAAGCGATCACTTCCTAGGCCGTGCTAGGACGGCCCGGGACCTGAGATACCCATACTCATCCCCATCTGCCTAGAGAGCTACTGAAGTAGGAAATCAGAAATTTCGGTGAGTAATGACATGGCACACATGATCCTACATGATCCCGGCGCGCAGACTGACGTTGTATCCAGGAAAGGCTCACCAATGACCTCGAGTACACCTACTCGTCCCCGTCTGCCTACACCTCGACCCTGGGTGTAGAATTCAATCAGGTAAGCCCTCTATTTGGTTCCTAAAATAGCGTACTTACCGCGATCGTCGCTTGTTCCCACTCACACCCTAGAAACTCTACTCGCCCCACAACGCAGCGGAGCGTATAGAAGCGTTCGAGGCCTGAAAAGTACGTCATACGGTTATAGTACCTGACATCTACAAAGAGCTGACACGAGTACCAAGGCATTCTGTGACGAAAAACTCAACTTTACCCGACAAACACAATTTCTTGAATTCCTCATCGAGGGCGATACGCTCGCCAGCCACACTGGCATCCCCAGCATGATACGTCCCAAAGATACGTTTGACATTGTTTGCGAAAGGTGGCATTGAGTTTTGAATGCAGGAACCTTGTTTATCCTCCTCCTAGCGGGATCTTCGATTCCTCCTTGGGAAGTACATGCAGTGGGATGGTTCCAAGTGTTCCCGAGAGGTACGACCCATCATCATCGTCACCAAAGTTTGCGAAGGGCTGACTACGGTATTCATTGTTCTAAGACGGATTTTCTCAGCGGTCGATCAGAAATAGTCATTTTCTCGACGGAATCTAATGGGTCCGTGGCCCATAGATAGTCCCTTAAGGCCTTATTGGTAAGTGGTATACTTACTATATTGAACGTTACGAAGTACTGACACAAGTATTGAAGGAGTTATGCATGACTTACCTCCCGAACGATTACAAAATCGTGATTTCACGATGCCTCCCGTATCTCTGTCCCTCCGCAACTATGCTCCCATGCTACTAACACCCATCGCCACCTCAGACCAAGTTTACAAGAAGCTACAACCCGTATTGGACATTTCTTCCGAGCCCGGCCCAAGAAGTCGAAATGTTGAAATCAGCTTGAAAGCCCGTGTTACCGCCGCCAATTCGATCTGGAATCCAAGTCCTATACTGATGGTGAGTCATGTTAGCTTGTTTCGAGGACGATCTACTCACTTACTACTGAAATTCTTCGATTTTACAGATTTCTTCATTTCTCCGCGAAATCTTGTAGTCGAGGTCGCTTTCGTGCCGAATACTCCAGGTGAGCTGTTGAAACATATATTCAGCACTTTCTAATCACGGTTACAGATCCTCGTTATCAAATTTCGGCTGAAATAGAGTATTGAAGGTACTGACTAAATTGCTCCCCCCACGACGCAGATACCCGAATTCCCAATCCGAGCCAAACCTATGCCATGCGATCGCTACGGAACCTTGCTCGTACGTCTTTGGAGACCCTTAGACCGAGTTTGCGAAAGAATACGACGCGTTTCGAAAATTCGAGCCGGCGCCCGTCTCCTTGCGCCGAAACCCAAAACCGTCGAAAATAGCCTAAGTAGTGATATGGAACTACGTCGGGGTGCATTATTGATCTTAGGTGAGTTGATTTGACGTGTCCAGAAGCATGGTTACTTACTGATCTTCCAATTTTTTTTTCTACTTTTCCCCTCTACGACACAAATCAGTGTGCTTGTTTGTCTTGGAATCTTGGTGGGAGTGGCTGGGTTTGTCTTAACTCTTGATGGTACGTCATATATCTCTCCTTCACAGCCGTTCAAGTGAGCCTGACATGATCAATTACTTATGATGCTAGCCGTGGCTTACCCCGCCCACCCGAAAACTTCGAAAATACAAACCAACCCCGAAACGCTGGCCGAAACGAATCATACAGCCGAGTTTGTACGTCATAGGACCACCTATGGCTGATTTTTTTTGAAGGGCTAGGGCAAGTCCTTGAACTTTTGGCCATCACCAACCCACGCAGCCGTCACATCACAGAATCCTGAATACACGACGTACCTCTGATTTGCATCTCTGAAAAGCTATACGGCCGAGTTTGTACACGCACAGCCCACCCGCCACCCGTGACCACGCTTTCCAACAGATCGGATCGATTTTCCNAAAAATCGTCCATGATTGATGACGAATTTTCAAACACACTTGAGGACGTTGGTAACGGTGTGGAATCAATCTATAGCGTCAATGAAGCTATATGTAAGTGCCATGAGCGTCTCAGAACGGCTGGTTACTTAATAATTCACGATTTCCTCGAAATTGACCTCATCTAGATTCTTGTGTATCTTCATCCAAGGTTACTTAATACGGCTATCTGAAGGGTGCGGGAACTTGAAGGTACGTGATAGCAACTATATTCAACATGGTTAACGAAAGGTTTATAAATTATAATAGAATTACAGTCTTGGTCGGTACGTTACCTCCCAGGTGGCGAAAAATCAATAATCGGCGTACTCCCGAGTTCCTACATCGCATGTGTAGATGCTCCCGAGTTTACGAGAGGTTGGGGGCTGATTTGAACATTTTGGGTAGTCAGCCGCTCCTGGTCGGATTCCGCATTTTCGGTGAGGGATTGTGACGGAATGACTGGGGGGGCTAGTATCCTTTGACGGTGCATCGTTCCCCCCGTCTTTTACTCTTGGTTTCAGAGCACTGAAATGGATATAAAAGATGTGAGCATCGTATTTCTCCATTACCAACGAGAAAAACATGGTGTAAATGGTTTAGTAAAACAGCGAGCCAGCGGTTCGGTATACATATGCCATCGCCCGGTCTCCTGTTCACTATTTACCCGAGGGACTCAGTCTTTAAACCATTGAATGACATGACATAAGTATCTGGGACAAATACTATGCTCGCGTGCATACAGCCACAGTCGCTTGATAATCTACGCCGTTCATAGGTGTTACATTTAGGCACCGCCGGAGTCTCGATTGGCTAGAGAGTGACCTTATCGTTGTAGACTTTGGCGGATTTTGACAAGTTGGACCAGGGCCAAACGCCCTGCTCAGTGTATCCGTAGCGCCACACTGAGTGAGGGGACTTATCGACATCGACCAAAGCGGAGACGATGTCACGAAACAATGTAACCCCCTTCCAGTAAGCCGATCAGCGCACTCACTCTCCAACCTACGTCTCCTTCCAACCCCATTCAATATGCCCGGGCCGGCGACGCGCAGATCAACAGATAGCGCGTCAAGACTTGGATAAACATAACAGCCGAGGGAAGTTCTAGTTGTGGCAGGAGACGTTCAGGCCTCAGGCCTCAGGACCAGACGACAATAGTGTTTGTGTTTATGGTTCCAGGCTTCAAAGCGGACCAGTAGAGGCAAGAAGAGTATTGTAATAAAGTGTGATACATAGGCGGAAAATAGGACTATCCAGTCAGAAATCAAGAAACTCGGAAATCACAATAATATGTCAACGATTGCGCTAGCGGTTGGGAGAAAAAAAGGGCCTCCACGAGCCTCCGTTTCATTTTGAACTTGTAGCATATTCGAGATGAAATGGTGCAACCTGTTCAACATTCAAGTCCAATGAATTGCTTGAATCACCATCACTTGCGCCCTCTGGCCAAAATTGGAGGGCCAGACTGCGAAGAGCACCTTCAGCCTCGGAGGGATCTTCAGCCTCAGAATCTTTAGCCTTGGAGGGATCTTCTTTCAACGAGCAATAGACTCTGCAGACACAGGCCAGGTAGGGCCTGTATATGTCTCTGGAGAAGTTCAACTTCTGTCCTCCTGCGGCCTTCCAAAATTGGAAGGAAGGGGAGTCTGTGATTTTCTCGACTATGTCCTTGGCCAGCTGTGNAAGCTTTTAGCAGATCACCCTTGGGGCCCCCTTCAAAGAGAACGGGGAGGATGCGAATGACAGAAACAACGACAAGGAGGTCCTTAATGCCGTCCGTCGTCCTCACATCTCTGATCTGGTGCCTTAGGGATCCTGAAGAGTCACAGATTGCTTAGTACAATCCTTGAAAAGATTTGATGAACGACTTACTTGGCATTGCTGCAGGGTTAGAAACGGCCGTCAAAAGTACCTTTGCGATCCGAATCAGTATGCTTACGCAGCAATCTATATGCTCTGCGTTGGTGGAATTGGGAAGAGCAGCTGAATGGAGTAGGCCGATCATATGTTGTTGAATGCTTTTACCGTGATAAAAGTGGTTTCCTGCGAATACGGTGGGTTTGTCCAACGTAAACACCATGTGGGGGCACCCTCCTGGCATTATCCTTAGAATTATGAAAATCAGAATGCTTCGGGATATAACAAATTAACCACTCACAGCGCATTTCCTGGTTCTAAGAGGGCGTATTCAACAACGAAATCGCCAGAGGTCAACAAAGGATTATGATCTTGCAGGCTGTCTGTCCAAGGGAAGGGCCTACTGTTGTTTAGGTCCTTGTGTCGGATAAGCACCCAGAGCTTTCGTCCATACAGGGGAACAGCAGTGGTGCCAAAGCCATGGGTATCCATATGGATATCATGGTACGCCCAAGCTGTTGCCGCAATAGACCATTCCATGGCTGAAGTATCGAGGCACACACGAGGTTCGTGCATGTCCCAAGAAGCTGCGAAACAAAGGCGATCCAGCGTCTCGTGGTGGACGAGAGGTATTTGGCTTGAGACCGGTCCCGGAAAGTCTAAGCAATTAATGGATTTGCATCCATTCTTCTTGGAAAGGTCAGAAATCGTCTTCAGTGTGGAACGCCTATGTCTTTCCCCTCCCGTTTCGCCCAGAGGGACGGATTGATCTGGTTTGATAGCTTGAGTCAGAAGTACAAGGAGACTTAATCGTCATTTGGCTTACCGTGGCAGCAGATTTCCGCGTCCATGGACATATTCAACCCCTCCAAACTTTCGTCAAAGCTATCATTCCCTTTCGGCCGCGGGACATCGTTGACGAGAATGGCGCGGGTCCGGAGTATATCTCCCTCTTCTCCCTTTTCTCGAAGTTCCATGAGTTGGTTGTAGGTCACGCGCTGTATTAGCTGCCCTATTCCTCCGTCATGCAAATACTGGGGTTTTTTCTTTGCGCCGATTCCAGTCACCATAGCTTCGAAAAAATTCAGGTCTTCCTTGGACTATGATACTTTATAAGTGCATTGACTTCGTGACTTTTGGGCCCCACTTACGTGGAAGCTGGGCGTAATCTGGACAGTTTTCCCCGATGTATCGTAGAATTTTTGGGGTTTCCCCACAAACCTCTGAAAAAGGGATTAGCAGAGGCATGGAATCAAAGACAAGACTAGTCTCACTGGTTCAGGGCTTACGCCCTCCAGTTGTAAGATGGTGATTTTCTCATTAACCGTCCGCTCACTGACTCGAGCGCTGTTTACCTGCTGTTTTCGTTTCTTATGAAGTCTTGACGATAACGCAGCGGGAGCTGGTTGAGCGGGCGTAACTTTGATGCGGTCTCTCAGAACACGACAAGAGGGAGCCGTAGTGGAAAAACGAGTGCTCCGAGAAGAGGGAGAGCTTGGGTGCGTGGTCTTTGAGCATTTCTGTATGGGAAGCTCGGCTCGGGTGGAAGGAGGTCCTCTCTTGTTCCTTAGCCGGGGTCCGCTTTCAACCTGGTCTTCCTCAGTCTCTTCCCCGTCTTCGTCATCATTTCGATGCGTGTTCTCATCCACCTCGTGCTGGGACCCCCCCGNCTGTAGCAGCAGCTAGCCGATGTGAGCCACCATTTGTGCCGGAGCTTTCCTCACCGGCGCAGGGAGGGACAGGAGACTCGCAAGAATGTGTTACTGACGCCGACGTTTGAGTTTCGGTAAGCAATGAAGGGGGTTGAAAAGTGGAATTCGGTACAGAGTTTGCCTGACGATGGGTTGCTGGCGGATGAAGGGTCGGCTCAGGTAGCAGGGGAGGAGCCGGCTGAGCGGGGAGTCCAGCACCAACATCTCTCTGAAGGTGTGTAGATGCTTCTGGGCGTAATGAGTCGGGTGCTGTCGAGTCTGGCTTTTGCACGACAGAAAGAGCAGCGGAAAAGAAAGTACGGTCTGAGTCCCTAATTACCCCAGGGTTTCCAAGCTCCTGCAGGAGCTCATGAGCCAACTCTCCAAGAACATCCAGAATATTGACCTCGGAGAGCGCGATGTTTAGCAAGCTCTTCCAAATCATTTTCTCCAATTTTAGGAGAAGGGGAGGCCGATACCCTCCTAGGCGCACCCAAATCTGAAATTCAATGTATCAAATGTGTAGGGTATTACAGTTAAGAACGAAACAAACCAGGGGTAGCTTCTCTGTAGAGACCGAACGACCGGTGTAAGACCTTCCCGCCCAGAGTAAAAAGGGGCTAANTAGCCAAGGAGACTTGTAGTCCTCGAAGGGTAGCTCGAGGACACTCATACCCCGCATCTTTTAGGGCCTTCAAGGATGCATGGAACTCCTCAGTAGCTAGGCAGGCCTCCCTGCGGCCTGTTATCTTCTCTACGTATCGATTCAGCTTCTCCAGTTGTGTCTGTTTGCCGACCTCTGTCTCTTTCTCTGAAAAATCGGGCCAAGGAGCGGGCATGTTCCATCCCTACAATGTGTCTGAGTCTGCAAATAGAGAAGGAGGCAAGGCAGGCACCCACTTGATAAACAAGACGAAGAGCAAAAGCTGCCTCAAAGAAGTTTTTGCTAACTTTTACCTTCTGATTGGAACCCTTGAAAGCGGAGAGAGAGTTGGCCATCTGCAAGGCGTCGACTCCTGCCCTCAAGTTTGCACCTGAAGCCCCTGAAAGCCCAGAGATACTTTCCTTCTCTACCGCGTTATTATACTTGTCTAGATGTTCCTTTAGGAACGTCGGCCAGTCCTTGAGACTCTCGACCCATCTATAGACAGTGTCGTTTGCAAATTGGACTTGCGGAACTCCTTGGATGGCCGGTCTTTCGATGGAGTCATGTTGCAGAAGATAAGCCAGCAGGCTAGCCGCTGCAGCCGTGAAGATGGAATATGCATTTGATCCTCCGTTTTCTAGTACTAAGCGCGACACTAGGGCGTTTGCACCTTGCTACAGTTGACATTAGGGACTTCTGTGTTTCAGTTGGGTAGAAATGGCAGGTACCGTGGATCGATCTTGGCTCTCCGTTACCACAAGGAACCTTTCAGGAGGGGTAAAGAACGGATGCGTTGACCAAGGTGGCTGCGACGGGTCCAGAGATTCCAAGCTTTAAAAACGCATACATATCAGAAACGCTGGATCCTGCCAACGCATTCCACATACACCGGTGGTATTAGAGTTTCGTTTGTATCCATAAGATGCATCTCGATTTCCGTTTCCGAGTAGGCTGGAAACCAGGCGAGAGGATGATAGTCGATCCTCTGAGAATAGATTTTGGAAGGCAAGGCTGCCAACGGGCGCTTACTCTAGAGGAAGATGCCTCTGAGTTAGGCGCTGATAATTAAAGAACTAGAGGGGCCGAGCCACAGACGAAACTCAGACTCGAACTTCTGCGATGCAGCTAAACAAGTGTGTGCGATCCGAGTAAACTCGGAGATCGCGGATGCACGAATGACGTAGGGAACTCTTAGGAGACCAAGAGTCGGTTGCGGAGTTCTGGGATTTGGAGGGCCCGTTGGCACGGAGGTTTTCAATTCGCGGAAATACTTGTGAGTATGGGCCACCGCAGGGCGTGGCATGTACGGGTCCGCGGGAGTTCTAATCGCATTTGTAAGTTTACCTTGTCCCTTTCGAAACGTTTACATGTCCCTAATTGCGGCTGTTTTAGGTTTCTCGTCCAAGTCACGCGAGTGTAGAGTATGCCACTATGAGCCCAAGACCGTGTTACCATAAACAGTTCGCGTGGTGAATTTTGCACTTCCCCCGGTCGCCGTGTGACATAGGGTGATCCCTGAACGGCTGGATTTCATCCGTTTCGACACCAAGTAGTTTTGCGCAGGAGTTGTAACCCGGGCGAATGATTAAAACCACCCCACAAATATCTGGATAAACTATAACTAGGTACGCGGGGGTTTGTAACCATACACGTATACATAGGGCATCATCGACGTCGACGCCGCGCGAGCCCACAATAACCAATCTTTAGCCTCCACAGCTCGTAGTATCGTCGACTCAAGTCTCAGCCGCTTCATTGTTGACGAGGGTGGTTCCGTAGGTCCTTGAGTTGTGTTACCGACAGCCTGTACCTAAGGCAGTACTCTTCGCGTTGGTATGATGCAAACGGTGAAAAGATATGGTCTTCTACCAGCATTCGTTGGCACCATGAATTTATTTCGGTAAACTAGGACCTAGCTGGAAGATCATGGATGAGTAGGAATGTTTGGGATGCGACAGGTAAACACGTTGGACAGTCTGGGGACTATTGGTAAGCTTTGGTACCTGTCTAAATTGATATTGCGCTGATTCTACCCATGCTCGCAGTCTGTCAACTTGAACGCCCGAAGGATTGATGACGAAACACCATAACATTTTGATCGAGCCGTCGTACAGTCCTGGACATCAAGTCGTTAGAGTTAGTCACAAGTTATCAGATAACTGATCATGACCTTGTTCCTGACGGTTTGGTTTGTAGACTCCGCCGATTGAGAGGGAAATAAAGGTTGACTTGAGGGCGGTGTCGCGCAAATGAGGTGGTGGTATTAATGGTGGCGTAGCATTCAAAAGTTGTACATTTAACTACTGAAGACAACTCGTACGCTATGGGCAGGTACACAATCTTCGCGTCACTGATAAGACCCTGTGAAAAATGAGGGAAGGATAAGAATGAAGAGGATAGTTAAGGATAGTTAGAAATCGTAGCCGAATGGAGTTCAATGAACTCACGTTTCTGCCCTTTTTACCGCAAACCGGCGGTGGAAAAAACCTCTACACATCCACCAACCAACCAGNCCCCCCCGAAAACACTCTACATGCTAGCCCAGCCAGTACCCAACCCGATCCCTCTCCACTTCCATCTGTACACATGGTCCTTAATGCTGTTGTCTTGACGGTTTTCGCTGATGCCGGATAGCCACGTTGACCATACCCTAAACGACATCCAGCATCATCCATCCTTTGGCTAGAGGTGTCGAGTAAGGGAACTACAATGATTTAAAGTCATTGAAACGCCATGATCACTTACTACTGTGGATCCGGCCCTTCGTCGACCTCGAATAACTCAACAACTACTTAAGCGTTCGTCTATTCCTTGTGGGACCGTCTTCGTCTGGTGCTAGGGATGCTGCAGCATACCAGATAACGCTTCGAAATTCAAATTTCTGGGGTATCTGTTCCGGGGTACAGGGAGGAGGTGGGCTCGATGGAGGGTGCTTGATGCGGCGCCGAGGGCTTCGATGGATCGGCTGTGGGTGACTAAGGGATGCGGTAAGTCAATGATAGTGTTCTTGAAGCAAAAGGACTGATAGAAATGCACCATCCTCGTTTCCCCAGAACCAGCAAAATCTTCGATATCAAATATCTCTTGAACAGCACTATAGTACGCTTATTCCTTCGGGGATCGTGCTCGTAGCATGCTAACGCAATCTGAGCGCGTATAAGATTAACACCGAAGGCAAAAGTCCGAGTGGTACGCTCCGGGGTACGAGGAGGAGGTGCTTCCAAGGAGGACGTTCGATTTTACAATTGCGGGTTCGAGGGACTGACTGGAGGTGTTTAAGCGGTATTTAGAGTCAAGTATAACCTTTTCGAAGCTAAGGGTTGCGGTCAAAACTCGCCATTTTCAATACTCCACGCAGCGAGCTCCCTTGGAGCTCCCCCTTCAGCCTCAAATATCTCCCAAACGCCTGCAGGGTTCGTCTATCCTTTCTGTGATCGAGTTTGCATTGTAGTAGCGCTGCTTTATCCTGTAGAAAATCGCTATTGAAATGGAATTTCGTACTTTTGTGTTCCGGGGTATCAGGAAGAGGTTGGCTGTCCGGACGTTGTCAAAAAGCACCTCCAGAACCAAATCCAGAGCGGTGACGCATGTCCACTACTCCCAGTAAGTCTTTCCCATCCATCCCAATTCCAGAGAACGCAAGCAGTACTCACCACATCCAATTTCCTGCGGTGCCCGCCCCAGGGCCCCCACCAACAACCTTGAATATCTCGTCAACGCCTGCTTGGTTTATCATAATCTTTTAGGATCTTCGAAGTATATTGACAATCGTCCTGTAGCGCGTACTTTCGGCTCGCGATTCGACAATTTC